>PVLA01006847.1:0-115697 GCA_004027455.1 Hydrochoerus hydrochaeris | reverse complement strand
GAAAAAAAAGAAAGTTTGTTAAGAAAGGGAAAATGGTAGTATGTAATAAGGTTTCCTTGCTAGCAACAGAATGTCTCCACTAAAATTGACCTCCAACCTTCAGCACACAAATGCATGCATTCCCAGACACACACACACAGAGACACAGAGAAAGAGAGAGAGAGAGAGAGAGAGAGAGAGAGAGAGAGAGAGAGAGAGAAGCTAGGCAACAGAATGTCTCCAAAAACAACTAATTCCATGCACTCGAATTGATGGAGAGAAAATCAGACACCCACAGATTGAAATATACACAATGATAACAGGGAAAACAGAAAGATAACTAAGATATTCAGTGGGAAGAAAGATGATGAATCCAAAGGAATAAGGAACTATCAGTGAGTTTAAAGAAAAAAATGAATAAAGAACTGTTAGCAAGATGTTGCCAGCATGTCTCCCACAAGACAAGAAGCACAAGAAGCTACCAGATGTACATTTTGTGCCCTGGCTGCAGCCACATGCCCACTCCTAGCCGGAGCTGCATTGTTTCAGCTCAAGACATGGCCACAGAGGAGCCTGCCAACTGACCAATCTGATGGTAGATGATGCTTTCAAAAGAAGTGAAAAATCTGAAATCTTCTACTTTTCATCTCAGAAAGCCACAAAAATAAGAGATTTGAATTGGAGGAGCAATGCCCCTCACACACATCGACAAGCAGGTCCCCATACAAAACACAGCACCCACCAGTGAAGGGCAGAGCCACCCACTAAGTCCAAGGCAGTACTACAATTTGTTTCCCTATGACATGGAGCACCAGAGGTGAGAAATAACAAACTGCCCTAACCCTCAGTGAGGACAATCTCAAAGAAAGACGGGAGCAAACAGATTCTATGACTATGGACATTTAGTCCAGTCTGCAACGTGGTCTCCATCTACCTGAAAAGCTAGTGGCAAAAGGAATGAAGATGTGTTACGTATATGTGCCAACTCCTCAGAAGACAGGTAAGTGTTATCTATCACAATCATGACGGGAATAAAGTTTGGAGTCAAGAAATGGGTGGAGGGGTAGGGTGTAAAGGAAAACTTGATAAAAAAATGGGAAGTAAAATGTATTATGTCCATGTACCAATTCCCCACAATCATGTACTAATGAAAAATTTCAAAAATGTAATAAACTTAAAAATATAGTAGAACATATGATAGTCCTGTGTAGCAAAGAATTGAAGTTCATAAAAATGTACCAAGAGGAAATCCAGGGAATAAAATCTTTACTGAAACTATAGGCAACAGATTTCACCCATGAGAAGGGAGAGTGTCAGAACTAGAATGCCTAGAACATAGAATTCATGCAGGACTGCATATAGTCAGAGATAGCTCCAAGACCACCAAAGATCATGGAAACTGATTCACACAATTAATTCATGAGGAAAAGATGCCTAAGTTTAAGTTACAAGAACCAGAGAAAAATCAGAAGATAGCAAAAATACTATAAGTACACTCTTTACTGAAACCATACAATAGCTTGTCTTTCATGAATAATAAACCTTTAACAAATGTATAACTGTGTATTAGTCAGTGGTTTGCAAGAGAGCAGATTTAATGCAGTTCACCTGCCAAAAATGTGAGCTGTAAAGGGACAGGGGTGGGAAGAACCAAGGAGGTGGCCCATGCTGGGAAATACTTCTGCTACGGAATAAGAAAATGGAACAGGCAGATTAGTAAATAGATTAAGAATAATGGGAGTCAAATATCTTTTGATATTTCACAAACTTGAAAATTTGAAAAGATACAGAGGACTTGATGAATGAATGAGAAATCATGGTTTGTTAATTGATATGTATACATCTGTGAATGCTCATGAATATATATATATATATATATATATATATATATATGCCCTAATTTTGTTTAATGAAATGAATAAGAAGAGACACAGGAGTATATATTTGATAGATACATAAGTTACTTTTTAGTTTTTATTTTTTAGTACATATTTGCATTACATACTGTCTACTGTCTTTGTGGAGACTCATTCCACAAACAACACATCTCAATATTTTTCTGATCCTCTTTCCATCCTCTCCTCACCTCTTGCTCCATTTCTTGATCTCCTGTCCATTTAAGTCAAATCTATGTACTTACATCCTATTATCTTTTATTTTTCTCTTTATGTATTTTTTCTCATATTAAAGGAACCATAGCATTTATTATTTCCCTTAATATTATAGTCTCCAGGTACATCTATTTTCCTATCAATAATTTAAGTTTTTCCTTCTTTATGGTAAAGTAGGAATACTAAGTGTAAAAATACCACATTTGTTTCTTCCATTAATCTTTTGTTAAAAACATGCAAATCACTTTTTCAAAATTCCTTGTTGATAAAAGAAAGGTCATTCCGCCACTGTGTTCCAACATTACCCAAAAGAAATGAAATTATGTGTCTCTATATTGGTACATACACATGGACACAAAAGCTCACAATGCATTATTGATAATATGGAAAACCTGTATAACTGAGGTATAGATCAATAAAGTACTCCTTTAGAAAGATGGAACACATACCTTATATTTGATAGTATGTCTTTTTCTGCTGTTTTCTTACCAAGTAGAAATCTACTCTTCATTTTTACTCTATAGGAGATGTTATGAAAACTTAACACAGCCTCTTCAGTACGTGACTTCATGTCATTAGGAAACATCTCAGAGACAGTGTTGGTATTTCTTTGTGACAGTGGGATATGAAACTGGATCTTCCTAGAGAACATCTGGAGAGTTTTCCCCTGTTGTAGAAGGAAAAGCAAGAGTTAGGTGAATCCCATCACATTCAATTGTAAACCCTAGGTAGTATATTTAAATCAGTGTGTTTTAAAATGCATCATAATAAGTAAATTCCTTAGCAATAAACAGCATACACTGATACTACTTTAATGCTTATGATACGAGATAGATAGATGCATCCTTAAATACAGACTTCTATTGTCATATTCTTAAGACATAATCAGACCTAATGGTTAGACTAATCTGGCTTGAAAAGTAGAGAATAAGACACCTTATATTCAGGGAAAGACTACATGATCATCATCACATCTCCCACATTTTATTTTACCTTGAGAATTTATGACAATGTTAGTATCCAAAGGATTTAATGACTCATTCAGGAACAGAAGCAATTTCTCTGAATTTCTACATCCTAATGTTATACTTGTGAATATCATGAGCTTTCAATCAAGTATGATGGTAAATTCCAAAATGACTGTCAAAGACACAATCATCTACATAATTGCTGAACATACAGTATTGAATTTCTAGAAGATATAGAATTAAGATTAAGATGATCAGGAGAATAAAGCCTACAAAGATCACAAGATTTTGAAGCAAAACATGAATGCTATGTATAAAAGTTTTCAATGTTTTATGAAACAAGTTACAGAAGGCCCTGTAAATAAAATTATCCACACTAAATATTACATGAACAGAGCTACTAAAACAGGACTGAAACGTAACCTGCAGTAAACAAGTTTTCATTTTTAAAAGCCAAAGTCATCCTTGCAGTACTTTCTGTCTATCTATGTATTTTTGAGTAACAGATTCAACCAAATCATGGTCACAGGAAGAATCACAGAGAGTCAGACAGAACATGAGAAGCTGCTGTAGGAAGAGGTCGCTGATGAGAGAAACCTAATCCCTCTGAAACAAAAGAAGAACCAAAATCCCGGAAGAAAGGAGTAGCCTTGAACCCAGCTCAGCACCTCATAGCTTTCCCTCCTGATATTTGCAGAGGCAAACTGCACCTGCACAGGGAATATTTCAGGAAAACCAAGCAGAAAGAAGATGCCAGAGGGATACTGGAAAATACCTGAGAAAATAATTCAGCAGGTTCTCAGCTAGGAAATTTGGTCTTACAGCCCCATCAAAGACTGAGAGTCCTAAAAATGCAAAGTTTGAGATTTGAAAGGCTGTGCTCCGGAAAGACAGACAGATGGAAAATAGACCTAGCTCGGCTTCCTCACAGTGATCTGTTCAGTCTTTGCTGAAGGACTATTAATTCTCTCTCGACAAAGATGTTGTCAGCCACACTTTCAGCTGAAATTATCATGCATGCCAGAAAAGGAGATTTATATCTTTAGAAATGAATACTGAGAAATAGCCAATAGTAATCCAGACTTGAGTCATCAACTGGTAATATTCATAAAATCAATGTTTGATAAAACAAAGGAAAATATAGATTATCACTGAAGAAACATTATTTCTAAAAAATGTAAAAATTAAAAATTACATAATCTCAACAGTTTATACAGAAAAAGAAATGGAATAGTGAAGCTGACGAATGATATATAAGAAACCAAAACAAAGAGTCTCTGACCTTGAAAAACAAATTAAGATAAATAAAAAAAAATAACATGGAAGAGTATAAATAAAAAAAACACAAAGAAGTGGTTCTGGCATATTTGCAACTGGAGTTCAGAAGGAGAAGGAAAAACAACAACAAAAAAAACCCCTTACCACTTAATAAAAATATTTGCCAAGTATTTTCCAAAACTGATGAAATTATGAAGACATAGATTAATTAAACTCTACAAATATGAAGCTGGAAAGTTCAAGTGAGCTACTTACAAGCATAGTATAACCAAACTGCTAGAAAATAATCTCTGAGTTACTGCTTCTATACCCAAAAACTTACGATTCAAAACACTCAGTTTTGAAAATGGACACTTAGGAAATCATTTTGAGCTTGGAATCTATGAAATTAAAAGTAAAGAACTAAATATTTACATGCAATCACTGTGAATGGTAAAAAAATAACCAAAATTCCATTCCATAGAAGCAATTAAAAGAAAAGGCATAGGCCCTGCAGGGGACTCACATCTTTAATGTGCAGACATGTGAATCACTTGCCAATGACTTGAGAACCAAATGCAGATTTTCTTCATTTGACAAATGTTTCAACTTACATTCTACCTCGCAGACTTGCAGCAAATCTTTTCTGGTTTATACCACTCTGTATATCATGTTTACAGAGCCTCAGTGTCTTTTTTGTATACTACATCTCCTATATACAGTACTATAGTTTTTACTGATTGGTACAGTTTTATATTCTGTTATATATTACTGCATGTAAGAGTTATGCAAATAATATCAAAGTTATCAAGTTGAAGTTACCTTTGGCATTTCTTTGTTCTGAATATTGTAATGCATATACTATAATTACAACTCCTAACTTAATGACCAATTCATTTAACAACGTAGGCACAGGAACAGAACTGTCATTAAGCTAGGAATGGCTACAGAGCCACTTCCAGCAGCATTGACACCTCTCCTACTGTGATGTTCAGGCACTAAGGATATTTCTACCTGCCCTGGAGACTTATGAAGAGAATGCAAGAACACATTGTTTTACTTTAAATAGACTATTGACTAAAGATGAAACTGAGCTTTTTGTGAAGTTCTTTACAAATAAAAAGTAACAAATGTAACCAAAGTACACAAGAAAATATACCTATGTACCCAAGACAGTGGGATATAACTTTTAAGTACAGTAATCGCATTAGAAGGGTATATAGAGTTCACCTGCCCAGTCAATGGATTAAGTTTGAATTCACATTGCTGAGGACTCCAACATCCTTTCTAGGGTTCAAACATCTGCCTCAGAGGAATGCAAAGCCTGAGGTATTCATGAGCAATAAACGAGATGATTAAACAAATCTAAACAACACATAACATATTGCTGAAGTGTGATATAACTTAGAAAGAAAAAATGAAGGAATGAAGAAGGAAGGAAACAGACAAACCTGCAAACAAACTTTATTTCAAAACAAACACAGAACGATGCTTTTCCCCAAGATGAAACAAACAGTGTAGTAAGGATTTTGAAACTGAAGAAAATACATCTCAGTACAAACTAGTGCATAATGCTTGTTAACAATGTGCTGTGTTAGAAAGTAGCGTCTTTAAGTATACATTAGTCTTTCCTGTAGGAGCAGCTTCCTAGACACTGGTAGTGCTCTCATAGGATTAACAGCATGCATCTAAATGAAGAAAAACACTCCAATCACTCGCTGATTTCTCCATGACAAAATTCTGCCTCCTTCCTTCTTGTTGTTTTCTGGTTTTCAGAGTCCTGCTGCTCCTAAATGCCTTGTTCTCACTCTCTGTGTCCTAAACCCAATGCAGGGACCTCAAGTTCATTGATGAAAGCTTCCAAGGAACTTCACAGCCCACTACACCCAGCCTTTTCATGATTTCTGGGCTAATTATAAATCTAGTCAACTTGAAAAGTTCTTCTAAAGAAGATTTTATGGTTTCTTTTTTTCTTTCCAGCTGTGGTATTTCTGGGATCCTACATACATCACTCTCTTTTCTCTTTTTGTATTCTAACCACTGAGGCTACAAGTTTACTTTATGAAAAGTTTAAACATTTTCTTTCACTATATTTTGATATGTATATATATATATATATATATATATATATATATATATAATAAAGTTAGAAATACTAACTTTATCTACTTTTTACAATAACATTAATTGTACACTTATCTAAAATCAGAGTGTCAAGCTTGGTTATTCTACAATGAAAACTGCCCAAATAAGAAAGGAAGATAGGAAGTCTGCACAGGAAGATTTTAAGTCCTGTAACATTTATAACTACTTCACAGTGGGTACATAAGAGAGCAGCCTTCCCTTTAATTTTTTTCTTAGCAAAAGTTCTAATAAATGGAGATTTGGCCTCTGCCTTATAAGTGCAGGGCTCCTTTATAAGCACAAACCTCTATTCACTTTTTTCTAGTAAGATTGCAAATTGAACCCAGTGGCTTCACACTGAGCTACACAACCAGATTTTTTTTTAATTTTTATTTTGAAAATTGTCTCCATATGACACTAAACTGCCTAGTAATGTTCACATTGTTTATTCTCCTGCCTCAGTCTCTCAGAGTAGTAGGATTATAAGTTTATTCCAGCAAAACTCTAAACAATTTACTTATATGAATCTCAAGAGATTGCAATCTTGCTGGCAATGGTTTACCAGTAACCTTGCCACTCTGGACATTGAAGCAGAATGATCATTATTTGAAGGCAAGTATCATTTTCATAGTAAGACCCTGTCTGAAAAGCACAAGGAGAGAGGGAGAAGATGCCTAAGGAGAGACAGGTGAACAGGGAGAACAAAAATAAGACAGAGATGGAAAGGAAGAAGGAAAGAGAGAGGGTTGGAAGAGGGAAATTACATTTCCATGAAGTTGGGGGCCTGACGGTTTTATTAACAGGTAGCTGTTTTCCATGGAAAATACAAAAAGGAATACAAAGTATGCGTTCTCATTTCCAAATATTATCCCTTATATTTAAGATATCTGTCAATCAATGCTTATGTTGTTTTTCACTTGATGTATACACCATGATTCACCTAATATGGACTGTGAATTCCAAGGTTGTTCATTGAAGTTGACTTGGGGTCAGTCTGCTCACTGAGGTTGCTCCAGGAATCCCCTGTTTGCACAATCTAGTGGTCACAGCATGACAATGGACCCCTTATAAATGATGTGCATGCTCAGTGAGAAGGCCTTACACATACAAATAATTTTGTTTAAACACAAAAGACAAACAAATCCCTCTGCCCTAAGCCTGTTACTTATCAAAAGCATAATTTGCATTTTCTCCAGATGCAGTCAGAGACATAAAGGTGCTTTTTTTCTGAAATACTGTAACACATAAATTGGACCTACAAAGATTATGACAAAACAATGATAGGTTTTCATTTTGTCAAGTCACTCTCAGCTCTACAGGTAACCATGTTAATTATTTAGGGAATCTGTCTGTATAGTTTAGAGTTAAAATGACTGCAAGCCACACGTATCCCAAGGTGAGGCTTCTCAAAGTTGACTGGATCATGAGGTACCATACTGATAATCAATGATTAATCCACTGATGATTTCATAACTGAATATGCTGGTAAAATGTGGGAGTTTTTTTTTAAAGATATGGTTCACTGAAAACAAGACCTAAATATATATATATATATATATATATATATATATATATATGTATAATTTCTATAAGTAACAACTTTGTATTTCATAATTCCAGAGGCTGCCAAGTCTAAGGACATGGGACTAGGAGGTTCAATGTCTGCTGATATCTTATTTCAGGCTTACAGATGGATCCTGTGTCTTCTCATGGTGGAAGGTCATTTTTTTATTTCTTTTTTATTAAGTTCATTGGAACAATTTAGAATACAAAATGATCACCTTCATTTTAGGAAATTTGTACCTGTGCAAGGTATATCTTGGTTCTTTTTTCTCCATTTCTGTCCTCTTTCTTCAACCCCTTTTCCTTATTTACAAAGTTTTGTTTCCATTTTATCCTTCTTTTCTTAGCTTTTTCATTTGCCCATCCACTCTTACTAGTTCCTCTCTCCTTTGAAAAATTCCTTCTAATTTCAAAATATCTATTATGGAGAGAGGGGAGGTAGGCCCACATACCCTGCTAAGGGAGTTCCAGCTTGCTGGCGCTGGTGGGGAGAGTTTGGGACATCATTCTTGGTGCTTGGATGCCCGCCCAGCTTCCTAGGACACTGGACCAGTCTGCAGAAGTTTCAAGGGCTTGAGAGGACCACTCCCAGGAACCTTTATTCAACCAGGGGACAGGGCTGCACCTCCTAGGGAGGGGAGAAGATCAGGCCCACAGGGAAAGAGGAGCCAGACAGGTGCCTCAAGGGGAGTTCCAGCTTCCTGGCACTGGCCTGAGGAAAGTTTGGCCATTTGAGTCCCAGGAGGAGCCAAAGGCATAGGAGGTGATTTCCAATATGCACAGGGAAAGTTTAGAACATCACTTGAAACACGGAAATATAAGAAAATGACAAAATGAAAGACAAAAATGTAATCTCAAACCTCCAGCCCATCCCAAGAAAGTCTGGGAGCCACAAACATAGAACAAAATACTAATCATACACCTGAAATACCTGAAATGATATCAACTGAAATAAAGAAGTTACTCTGGGAAGCTATGAAGCTATGAAAGAACACAAACCAGAAATTATCTCCCAGGTAAAAGAAGAAATGAAAAAAGTAGTGAAAGAAATAGTGAACATATCTAAAGAAGACATAGTTAAAAAATTAGAGGAACAAAGCAAGCAGATAGAATCCCTGAATCAACAGTATCAGAAACAAACAGAATACATGAAGCAGATTCAAAGAGATATACAGGAAATCAAAAGTTCTATTGAAAGTTGCAAAAACCGCCTTGACGAAAGTGAAGATAGAATTTCAGACCTCGAAAATAATATTGCAGATAGTGAACAGGAAATGAAAACTCTTTTAAAAATAACAAAGAATCATGATGATGCAAAGAAAAACAAATAAGATTAATAGGGATAAATGAAAAAGAAGGGGACAACACAAATGATATCAAGAGGCTATTTACAGAAGTAATAGCTGGAAATGTCCCAAGCATAAAAATGGAAACTGACATACAGATTAGTGCAGCATATAGAACTCCAAACAGCTATAACCAAAATAAAACTACACCCAGATATATAATAATCACCATCCCAGAAACCAAACATAAGAACAGAATATTAAAAGCTGTTAGAAAAGACAGATCATCTACAAAGGGAAACCTATCAGAATCACAGCAGACTTCTCAGCACAAACAATGAAGTCCAGAAGAGCATGGAGTGAAGTGTTTCAGATACTAAAGGAAAACGACTTCCAACCCAGACTGATGTACTCTGCAAAACTGTCCTTCAAAATGGATGGAGAAATAAGATATTTCCATGACAAAAAACAATGGAAGAATTTCATGATCACCAAACCAACCCTGCAAACAATACTGAAAGACATTCTAGATACACATAGGAAAAAAACCACTAAGCAAGACAGACAACTAAATAGAATGGAAAGCTAAGATACAATATCAGAAAGATAACATGTCAAAATAACCCAATATATGACAGTTATAACCATTAATGTAAATGGCCTAAATTTACCAATTAAAAGAAAGAGACTGGCAGAATGAATCAAGAAACAACATCCAACCATATGCTGTCTACAGGAAACCCATCTAACACAAAAGGAAATTCATAGGCTGAAAGTCCAAGGATGGAAAACAATACTTCATGCAACAGGAACTAAAAAAAAAAAAAAAGTGGGGATAGCTATTCTGTTTGCGGACAATGTGAACTTCAAACCAAGAATGGTACAAAGAGATAAAGAAGGGCACTGCATACCAGTTAGGAGTAACTTCAAGAGGAAGAGATAACAATCTTAAATATATATGCACCAAATTCCAGAGCACCCAGCCATACGAAGCAAGTATTAATGGAAATGAAAAATCAAGTAAGTAATAACACAATTATAACAGGAGATGTTAAAATTCTATTGACACAAAGGGACAGATCAACTAGACAGAAAATCAGCAAAAAAATAACAGAACTGAAGCATACCTGAGACCAAATGGATTTGATAGATGTATACAGAGTGCTCCATGCAACAACATCAGAATATACATTCTTCTCAGCAGCACATGGGATATTCTCTAAAATAGACCATATACCAGTCCACAGAATATATTTAAGTAAATGCAAAAGAACTGAAATTATCCCTTGCATGTTATCAGATCATAGCTCCATGAAACTAGAATTTAAAGATAAAAGAAACTGCAAAAACCCTACAAACACATGGAAATTAAATAATACATTCTTGAGCAATCAGTGGGTCACAGAGGAAATTAAAGCAGAAATTAAACAATATTTAAAATTAAATAAAAATAAAAATACAATTTACCAGAACCTGTGGGATGCAATTGAAGAAAGCAGTCCTCAGGGGAAAAATTATTGCACTGAGCTCCCACATTAGGAAAACAGAAGAAACACAAATAAACAACCTGATACTATACTTTAAACATCGAATGAAAGAGGAGCAAGCCAACCTCAAATCCAAAAGAAAGGAGGAAATTATAAGGATCAGAGCAGAAATTAATGCAATAGAGACTAAGAAAACAATACAAAGAATCAATGAATCAAAGAGTTGGTTCTTTGAAAGAATAAGTAAAATTGATAAGCCCCTAGCCAACCTAATGAAAAAGAGGAAAGAAAAGACTCAAATTCATGCAACCAAAAAGAGTAAAATCACTACCGACTCTGTTGAAATACAGAGGATCATCAACACCTATTTCAAAAACCTCTACTCTCATAGGTTCGATAACACAGAAGTGGACAGATTTCTAGAAACATACAAACCACCAAAGTTGAATCAAGAAGATGTAAAACTGCTGAATAACCCATTTTCTATTAATGAAATTGAAAACGTAATCAAGTCCCGACCAACAAAGAAAAGCCCGGGCCCAGAAGGATTCACTGCGGAATTCTACAAGAAATACAAAGAAGACTTAATGCCAACACTCCTCAAACTGTTCAATGAAATCAAAAGTCATTCCTGGAAGCAAATATTTATTACTCTAGTATCAAAACCTGAGCAAGACCCAACTAAAAAAGAGAACTAAAAGCCAATCTCCCTAATGAACATAGATGTAAAACTTCTCAATAAAATATTGGCAAACAGGATGCAGCAAATCATCAAGAAGATTATACACCATGACCAAGTGGAATTCATCCCAGGCATGTAGGGATGGTTCAACATATGTAAATCAATAAATGTAATCCACCATATCAATAGAGCCAAAAGTAAGAATCACATGATCATTTCTATAGATGCAGGAAAAGTTTTTGATAAGATTCAACACCCATTCATGATAAGAACCTTACAAGAATTGGAATAGATGGTCTTTATCTGAATATTATAAAGACATCTATGGCAAACCAACAGCCAGCATCATATTAAATGGCCAAAAACTGAAAGCCTTTACCTTAAAATCAGGCACAAGACAAGGATGTCCCTTATCACCCCTCCTATTTAATATAGTACTGGAAATATTGGCCAGGGCAATTAGACAAGAGAGAGAAATAAAAGGAGTAAAGATAGGAAAAAGGAAGTTAAACTATCATTATTTGCAGATGACATGATATTCTATATAGAAGACCCCAAAACTCCATTGAAAGACTCCTAGATTAATAAATAAATTCAGCAAATGGGCAAGATACAAAGGCAATGCTCAAAAATCAATAGCATTCCTATACACTAACAACAAAATCACTGAAAGAGAAATAAGAGAAGCCACACCCTTCACACTAGCATCCAAAAAAAAAAATGAAATACTTAGGAATTAATCTAACGAAAGAAGTAAAAGAGCTATACAGGGTAAAGTATAATACCCTGAAAAAAGAAATTGAAGAGGACCTCAAAAAATGGAAAGACATCACTTGTTCATGGATAGGAAGAATAAATATTGTGAAAATGGCCATTCTCCCAAAATTGTTACAAAGATTCAATGAAATTCCAATGAAAATACCACTAACATACCTCATAGATCTCGAGAAATCACTCCTAAAATTCATCTGAAACCAGAAGAGACCTAGAATAGCAATGGCAATTCTAAGCACCAAAGCCAAGGCAGGAGGCATCACAGTCCCTGACTTGAAGTTATACTACAAAGCTACTGTAATAAAATCAAAATGGTACTGGAATAAAAACAGATCTGAAGATCAATGAATAGACTAGAAGATACAACCATATCTACCAGCACACTCAACCCCCTTATCTTTGATAAAGGGGTCAAACATGTTGACTGGAAGAACGATAGTCTCTTTAATAAATGGTGCTGGAAAAACTGGCTATCCATATGCTGAAAACTAAAACTAGACCCATGCCTGTCATCATGCACTAAACTAAAATCTAACTGGATCAAAGATCTAAATATTAAAACAGAAACACTAAATCTGTTGGAAGACAAAGTAGGTAAAAATCTTGAAGACATAGGGGTAGGTAGAGAATTCATGAACAAGAACCAAACTGCATGAGAAATTCTTCCCAGAATCAATAACTGGGATCACATCTTATTAAAGAGTTTCTGCGTGTCCAAAGAAATCTCCAGCATAGTGAAAAGAAAATCCACAAACTGGGAAAAATTTTTAATGAACTGTCCCTCAGACAAAGGACTTTTGTCTAAAACTTATAAAGAATTAAAAAAAAAATCAGATCCCCAAAATTCAAAGACCCAATCCAAAAATGGGCATACAAGATGAACACACAGTTCTCAGATGAAGAAATATGAATGGAAAATAAATACATGAAAAAATGTTCATCATCATTGGTTATTAAAGAAATGCAAACAAAACCACACTGAGATTCCATCTCACTCAGGAAAGAATGGCCAGGATCAAGAAAACTACCAGCAACAAATGCTGGAGAGGCTATGGGGAAAAGGAACTCTTCTGCACTGTTGGTGGGAGTATAGACTGGTGCAACCACTGTGAAGGTCAGTCTGGAGATTCCTCAAGATGCTGGGATTGGAAGTCCCATTTGACCCAGCTATTCCACTTCTAGGCATATTCCCAGAAGAACTGAAAACACCTTACCACAGTGATATATGTGCACCCATGTTTATCACAGCACAATTTGTAATATCCAGGTCTTGGAAATAACCTAACTGCTCATCAACTGAGGAATGGATAAAAAAATTGTGGTACTTTTATACAATGGAGTATTACTCAGCTATAATGAATGATCACATTGAGATATTTATAATAAATGGATGCAACTTGTGACCATACTCACAAGCAAAATAAATGAAACTCACATGTATAAATATCTTATAGTCTCCCTAGTGTAAGAAATGGTAAAAGTACATAAGATTCTATGGTAATCATGGTTCCCCATTTTATTGCTTTAAAGTTTTATAATGTTTTCATTCATTTGGTTGGAATGGTTTTATTCTGTTTTGTTTGATTTTATTATGTGTGATGGTACGAACAACTACTTTGAAGAAAATAAGACATTCTGGCAGCCATTGCTGATTTACTATCATCTGGCTTTGAAGTCCTACCATGCTTTTGTTCTTCTATTACCATTGGTTCTATCATGTTGTGTCTTACTGGATTTTAATATGTGTAATAATATAAACAAATTTTTGTGGAAAATAAGATATTATAGTAGCCATTGTTCATTTTCTATTATTTGGTTCAGAATTCCTTGTAATACTTCCATTCTCTTGAGTGGTTTTATTCCATTTGTTATGTTTGACATGATTGTGTGTGAAGCTATGCTCAACTATTTCAAAGAAAGAGACATTATGGTAGCTACTGTTGATATCCACTTGTCTTGTTGTGAAGTGCTGTGTTGCCTGCATTGTTCTGTTCTGATATGATTTATTCTCTCCTCTTTTATTCTCTTTAAAATAAAAATACAAAAACACAAATATATTATATATTTTACTCTTTTTTACAGTCTTCCCCTTCGTATTATCTTCTCAGAAGTATAAAAAGACCATGCCACAGTGACATATGCCCACCCATGTATATAGCCCCATATTTGTAATAGATAAATCTCAGGTACAACCCAGATGCACATCAACAAATTAATAGATGAAAAAGGAGTTTGTGTTTGTGTGTGTGTGTGTGTGTTTTATAGAATGAGGTAATACTTAACCATAAGAATATGTTCTTGTACCTGGCTCCTCCCTTCTTTCTGCTTCTAGGCTACCATGGGTTTAGTGGCAAATGGGACTCTTGATGTTTAAATGCATATAACTGGGGAACAAGGCTGTGACAGGCATGACTTAATCTTACAGCTTACATTGTGTTTTTTTTTTCATTGACAAGGAAACATGTTTCCTCTTCTTAGAATACTGCCTGATAAAAAGGCACATTCTCTCATAGGTCTGTTCATGTAAAATTGAACTCAACACTTTCATAGATGTTAACATTTACAACACAGAGGCAGAGTATAAACCATGTGTGATATCATATCATACACATTAAAGTGACTTAGATGATATGTTCTGTGATATCTAAGAAAACTGGAAGGGAAATTGGAAAGAAAATGACAGCTTCTCCCTGAAGAGATGCTTTTTAAAACCCTGACTAACATGGGATCAGGGCTACTGATTTTTAGCACTGAGCAAGCTGGATTGAGTCAGATTCACATATTAATGTATAAAGCATGTAGTGCTAAACCCATATTTGCTTAACACAAACTTTCCCCACCTTTGCGAGGTTGATCAGTCTACCTCTACTGATCATTGATAAGACTCATGGGCTGGCAAGTGACTGGGTCTGTCCTGCTTGGAGGAAGAACTTCTGTCACACACTATGAAACTACTGATGCACCTCAATGCTTTGATAATAACTGCAAATCTCTTTTTTAAAAAAGAGCAGGAATGAAAAGTTCCTCAAATAGCAAAAGTAGTCCAGAGAGGAAAATGTTCCACCATGTACAGGCTAGTAATAAACATTCTTTTCATAAAAATTTCTGAATGTAAATTCATAACATGATATTTTCATAGAGGAAGGTAGAGATACTGGTGGTCATGGATGTGTGCAACATCAGTCACCCAACTTCCTTCAGTCTCTGGACAGAAATCAGAGTTGCCACTTCCTAAATGCCTGTTCTAGGGTTGCAAAGTGATGGACTCCCAAGAGAGATGTTACCAGATGGGCTATACTGTCAGCTGCTGCTGCCAACTAAGTGGAGGTAACAACCAATGAACCTCTTACCTTCATTTTCTAGAATAACCTGCTGGTAGCAATAAGATACACAGGACAAAGTCAGATATGAATTTTGTTTCATTCTCACTGACTTGATGAAATTATAATGTTATAGTGTCTTCCCTATTGTAAGAAGCAAAATCAAGCCATACAGAGGGTCTACTATGGCCAAAAAAAATGAAGCTACATATGTGTGTATACCTCCAGGTTGCTTATTGATGTTCACTAGGTCATTTTATGATCTCCCACTGACATTCATTTATTCATGCATCCTCTAAAAGCCTCACCTATTATAGGTTGTTTCAGTGATTCTTCCACATTTATATAGAAGTGTTTGGCAAAATTGCCATTATTATCTGAAGTTTTTTCTACTTCTCAACTATCTCTTAGTTTCTACACATAGTTTTAGAATGACCAAATCATTGACATCCCACAGATAAAAATTATCTGTAACTTTAGAGATGTTCATTAAAAATGCTTGAACCCTACATTATAGGTCCTATAACAATGTCCTCTAGATATTTTACTAGAAGACTTTCCATACATAAATTTCTTTTTCTTTTTGGTAGATTGTGCAAAGTTTTTTTTTTTTTCAAAATACAGTTATTTTAAATGTAGTATTTTTAAAAACTGAGCCTGATATCATTTAAATCTAAATTGTCTCCCAAATATCTCATACATTCAGAGGTATAACTTTTGAAAAGTGACTATAACTTTGAGACACTATACAATGATTTGATAGTTGAATGGGATGTTTGGAGGGGAACCTGTTTTCTGAGATTTGGAAGTCTTGCGTCAGGACCTGGAAGACTCATACTTCCAGGATTCCATGCTGCCATTCCCCTGTATTTCTTGGCTACCACTGGTTGAGCAGATTTCTTATGCTGTGACATCCATCACATTGTTTCTGAATTAGAGTCAATCAATCATGGACTGAATTCTCAAAAATTGTGAGCAAGAAAAAACATCTCTTCCAATAAGCTATTGGTGTGAGGCACTGTGTACCAAAAGAAGAAAGAGACTAAGGCAACAACAGCAGCAAAAATTGGTACCAGCACTGGAGTAGTAACTGTGAATGTACTGACCATGTGGCTCAGAAGTATGTTTAGTAGACATGAGGGAGGAGTTTGGAAAGACTTGGAGGTGTAGACTGGAGAAACTCTGCAGTGCTATAAGAACAGTTTAGAGATATTTATGTTTACAGCTCAGAAGGCCAGAATGTTGATAAAATTGGGCAGAAAAAGCCAGGTTCATGGGATTTCAGTTGGAAATAAGGGGCACATTGATAACTGCAATGGAGACCATATGTATTGAACCCTGTTTTTTTTGTTTTTGTTTTTTGTTTTTTTTTGTTTGTTTGTTTGTTTTGTTTTTAAAAGGGTCCTACATTGTGCTCAGGCTCCAAAACAGTGGTAGAGTTAGATTAAGAATGGTGGACTGACAGATCAGGATGGGGAAAATTCAAGTCAGCCTAATGTTGACACAGCAACCTGGGCAGAGTAAGAAACTTCTGGTCAAAAGTGAAAATCAGAAGCCTAAATAAAAGATGTGAACTTTCTTTGATTTGGACAGAAGGAAACATCTTTAAAGTTGGGACTAAAGAGTATAGTTCCTGAAAGTGTATTACTTTCTTAAAAGCCAAGTACTTTGTAGCAGTCCAGCAGGAAAAATGACTCCACATCCTCTCAGGACCTTCACTAGAATCTATTCACCACTAGCTAAATGGTGGATGACTAAACTACTTCGAAAGATCTTGATCTCACAAAAGGCCCCAAGCCTGCTTTACTCACGTGGGGAATCCTAAGGAAGTGTCTTTCAGTTTGGATATTTGAGCTATTCTAGTCTTCTTAAGACCATATTCAACAAGATAACAGCAAATTTCACCAGCACTGCTCCCTCCCAATGGGCCACCAGCTTTTTGTTTTGTTTTCTTTTCTTTTCTTTTCCTTTTTCTTGTTAGCCCTAGTGGGCAACTGGAAAACCTAGTGACAGTAAGGTTAGGGACCTAAGCATAGACAGTGCAACAAGTGACTTGAACAGGGGCACTGATGCAGGGGATTTAAAGAGCTGTGAGAGAGGAAAGGGAGATTAAAGCAGGATGGAGCAGCCATGGGGTGTCTGCATGGCAAGGCAGAAGCAGTATTTCAGTAAGGTTAAGGACCACAGCTACAGCAGCTAAACTAGAACACCAGCAATGAAGTTAACAAAGCAAAACAACATGATCCATCCCACCCTGCAACCAGTGGCTTGAGAGACTACAAGCAACCTTGCACCACAGCACAGTGACTAGTGGGAGGTTCACACTCCCTTTGTGGCAGATCAGTGTAGGACCAGTAGCCCTCCCAGGAAGCAGAGGCAGAGAGTCAGCACAGAGCACCACATGCCACCCTACAAGTGGCACAAGAAGACAAAGATGTGAAAGTAGAACAGAGAAGTCTGAGCAAAGACCAGGAGAAGTCATATGTATATGACACTGGGAGCAGCTCCAGGCTATCTCTATTTTAGGGCACCACAACAACTGAGAGAATTACACACAGACAAATGGTGAACTACTGAGGAACACACAGAAAGTTACTGGCTTAAGACACTGGGCCCAGTTCAGTCCTCACATCTTTGGGCTAAGAACAGTCCCATGCACTGGACTAATCCTAGTGCAGTACTAGCTGGGTTATCCAGCAGGTTAGGGACCTGACTGCACACTAACACAGAACTTTAGACACCAGAGGAATTGTTTTTCCTATTTAACTTGTTTCATTTTACTTTTTCTATCTACTAGTTTTGAGGGGTATTTTTTTTTTTTAGGTTGTTTAGGTCTGTGTCTTTATTTTATTCTGTTCTATTTGTGTTTTTTCTAATTTTCCTCAACTATTGTTATGGTTGATACATTATGTCATATTGAGAAGTTTAGAAGTTTAACTAACAGACTTATCAGGGAGGCAGGGTTCTTACTTTGTAAAGATCCTCACCCTGTGAAAGAGGAGGGACAGGAGACTTTGTGAGCACCACACCTGTCTTGGAGCATGGATGGTCTGTGCACAATATAAGGGAGGAAAAGAGGCTTGTTCTTCCCCCATTTTGCTCTGGCTGCTTTTCCTGTCTGATGTTTTGAAGTGTTTCCCCTCTCCCATACCACCCTACCTGATTATAGACTGAAACATCCACAAAGAGTGAGCTAAATAAATCTTTCCTTCCTTTGTTTTGGTTTCATTCTTTCTACCAGCAATGAGAGAAAAGCAAACAAGACAGAATTTGGTACCAGTGGAGTGGGGTCGTTGTTGTGAATGTACCTGACCATATTGTTTAAGAGCCTTTGGAAATGGCTTGTGGGAAGAATATGGAAAGGTTTGGAGATGTTACCTGAAAGTGTAAAGCTTGAATACCTTATGCTGTTCTGTATGGGAGCCTCTGGTCTGAGCTCAGAAGATCAGAAAACCAGTAAAGACCAGCTCAGAGGATTCTGCTGGAAGAAGAATTGCACTGGTGGTTTGACTTCAGATGATGTATATTATGGCTTGGCAAAAGTTTTGTGTGTATTTTTCTTGTGTTCAGAGACTTTGCCTCAGACTAAGATTAAAGGTGGTGGACTAATTAATCTGACAGAATATTGAGGAGGTGGCATTGCTATCGTTGGGTGATTTAGCCAGGTTTATGTTGGAAATCAAGAGCAAAGAGCCCAGCATTATGATTTGAAACATTGTGAGCTTGATCAGAAAGGAGGCTCCAATAAAGCTGTGGGCAGCAAAGACAGAGCCCAGGAAATCTCAATTGTTGAGTAGGAAAGGGAGAATAGAAAAGACGGCCTGAAGGCATCATAAAAAGCAGCAAGTCTAAAACCTTTGCAGTTAAAGATGTTGCTTCTAGAAGAAAACTGAAGAGTGCCATGTTCCAGAATGGCAGCGGCATAAGAAATTTGTTTCTCAGAATAGGATTCAGATTTCCCAGTGATTCACGCACTTGACCTCTATAGCCAAGAGAAAAGAAAATCTGGCTACTTTTCCTACTGGCAGCAGACCTTGGCGTCATCCACATGGGGCTGGTTTTAGGTGCATATAGAATACAAGAGTTCTGAGGTTATAAAGGCTTCCACCATGATTGCAGAAGGCCTGGCAGGCCGGGTGATGTGCCCTTGAGAGGGTACTGTGTGAAGCTATGAGTGCAAAGCCAAAGGTGCAGTGGAGACTCCAGACATTTGCAAAAGCCAGGACTGTGGATTGTTTAAGGAAATCTGCAAAAAGAAAACAAAGTGGGCCTAAAAAAGAAATTGTGGGAGTTATAACCACCATAATAAGTGCCATGAGATGGAACCACACAAGTTTTTTGGAGCTCACATTTTGCCACTGATTGCTACAGAAAGTAGATACGCAACTATAAGACTTCATCTGTCATGCTGCATTTTGGACTTCCTTTGGTCCCAATGCTTTGTATCACCCTGTTTGCAGCATTTGGAATGGGAATGTTTATCTGTGACATTGCATGTTGGAAGTGTTTAGCTTTGTTTTCATTTGTTTAGGGGCTTGCAGCTAAGAGTTTCTCTTACATCTCAAAGGAGACTTGGGGCTTAGACTTTTTCAGCAGTGCTGAAACTTTTAGGACTTTGGCAACTCTTGCAGATGGACTAAATGGTTTTTACATAAAGAGATAAGCATGAGTCTTTGTTGGGGGCAAGAACAAAGTGTGCCTGCTTGCCAAGTTGACAAGGGGTGGATAGTTATGGTTGACATATTGTGTCAACTTGAGAGGTTTAACTAACTCATCAGGGAGCCAGGATTCTTACTTTGTAAATATCTGTGCAAGAGGAGGGCCAGGAGATTTTGTGAGTGTTACACCACCTGAAGAGGGGGTGGTGTGTGAATAATACAAGGAAGGAAAACAGGCTTGCTCTTCTCCCCTTTTTCTCTGGCTGCTTTTGCTGACTGTTGTCTTGAAGTGTTTCCCCTGTGCCATGTTACACTGCCTAGGAGCCAGATGATTATGGACTAAAACCTCCACAGTAAGCTAAGTAAACCTTTCCTTCTTTCATTTTGGGTGCTGGGTATTTTGTCCCAGCAATGAGAGAAAAGTAACCAAGACATCTGTCTCTTAATTTTATGACATTTACATATGAGTGAAAATTGTCCCATTCATTCTGGTTCACTTTGATAATCTTTTGCTTCCTACTTCATTTCTTTCTTCCTGTCTCCTCCAGATTCCCAAAGCTTGTGTGATTATCTTTTGTCCATCCTTGCTTGTACTATATTTCTGTTCACTCATTTCTCTACTATGTCCTCCATTTCTATAAATTTACCCACCATGGTGTCAAGTTACTCTACTAAGTGGAAACTCTTTGCATAGAAATTCCTGAGGTAGGTTGAGTTTTTATGTAACTTTAGATCTTGGCCCTATAACGAAAGGTATCAAATGAATAGTTACCACATTATAACAGGTTCTAGGTTGTGCTGGATGCTATAGTTATTTCCAAGGGTACCACTTTAGCCAGGATGTTATACCTGTTGTAATAAGGTGTTCTCCCTTGTATGGATGGCAAGAGTGTGATTGTCTGGGGGTCACAACTATCACCATATCCAGTGCAAAAGGACTGGGAGCTGAGGCAAATGGCCAAATCTCATGCTTTATGAATTTGGAAGGTGGATCTTGGTACAGATTCAAATAACAGGAACAATATTTTCCTGGAAGATATCTCTGAGGAACATTCTTTATGGAAACCTTAATACTAGTGACAAAGCTGTCTACTATAAGAAATTTTTCAAGTATCGACAGACAGAACTATATTAAATAAAAAATACCCAGCCAGGAATTTAGCTCAGTGTCTTAAGCACCTGCCTGGCAAGTGCGAGGTCATGAGTTCGATCCCCGGTACAAAAAAAAAAAATGATGCTAAAGCAAAATGCAACTGCAAACATCCAGCCCACCCATGAAAAATCTAGGGAACAATGAGATAGAGAAAATCAGTAGCCACCCACCTGAATATTGTGGAATAATGGCAGGTAAGTAAAAGATATATGAAGCTACAGAGGAAATAATACAAAAATAATCCCTCATGCAAAAAAAGAGATGAAAACCATAATGAAGGTCTGCCTCAGAAAATATACAATAGACACAGATTTTTCAAAAAGGAGTATAGAAACATGATTAAAATCAACAATACCCAACAGAGGAGAGAAATGGAATCCATGAAACAAAATCAAACACATTTGCAAGATATTAAAAATGTCATTAAAAGTTTGCAAACAGATTAAATAAAACAGAGACAGACTATAGACCTAAAGGACAGGGTTGCAGATAGTAATCATAAAAAGAAAGATCTCTTTAAAATAGCAAGGGATCATGAAAAAAATCAATTCAACACCTGCAAGATGATTCAAAAAGAAAAACAGAGTTGACAGGAGTCAATGAAAAAGAAAGTCAGCAAAAATGGTATGAATAAACTTACACAGAAGCAATGGTAGAAAACTTCCAGAGCTTGGAATAAGAATTTGACATATATATATATATATATATATATATGGATTCAAAAGTCATGACCAAAATAAATCTGTACCTCAGCATATAATATTCAAGATTCCAGAATTTTGGCAGAAGAACAAAATATTAAAAGCTATGATAGTAAAGAAACACATCACATATAAAGGAAAGCCCATCAGAATAACACCCAACATCTCAACACAAACCATTAAGTCAAGGAGAGTTGGAGTGAAGAATTTCAAATCCTGAAAAAAAAACCTCCTAAGCCAGATTGATGTCATCTGAAAACCTATCATTTGCAATTAATAGAGAAATGAGACACTTCCATGGCAAAGAACAAGTGAAGTAATTCATGACCATTAAACCAGCTCTATAAACATTATGAATTATTTTCTAGAAAAAAATCACAGGGACCACTATTAAAAGAACACTAAGAGAAGGAAGCCATAAGGCAGGTCAAACAATTAAACAGAAGGGAAAGACAGGGAATCAACAGCAGGATAATAATATGACAAGGATAAGTTAATATGTATCAGTTAAAGCTCTCATTGTAAATGGTCTCAATTCACCAATAGAAGAGACACACTGGCATTAGGTCCTGTAATTTCATGTGTAGCATCTGAAGCCAGCAAAAACTGTTGATAAATCATACAAGATAACAAAACACAAACTACCTTGATGTGATCATTGTATAATGTATATGTGAACTGAAATGTCACACTAAACACAATACATATTTTAATTACTACATACCAGCTGAAAAAAAATTAAAATATTTTAATGCTTGATAGAAATATTTGGAGAGTATTTATGGAACATGAGTTCCAATTATCCTTCTATAATTTCCAGCATTATTATTGAATAAGACCTAGCCACCCAACCACATGTAGGACCAGAGTCTTATTGTCCTAATGTGTCCCAGAACACTTAGGTTAAGAACAATGACAACTTCATGAGCCTTCTCAGAAAGCACAGGAGACCATGCACTGCTGTGTGTTACGGGGCAGCACTGAGGATGCTCTCCCATTCCATTCTACAGTCTCCTCTGCATCCCTGTGTGATAGATGTATTGGACATTTCCTCGAAATGTAAAAGAAAAGCTTCACTGAATAGCCAACACATTTTTTCCATTACTGTCACCAAAATATATGACTGGTGTTTCCCTTTTAATTATGGTGCAGTTTTGTTAAGCAGAGAGGACCCTTTGATCCACCGATGCTCATTCTAATATGCTTTCTTTTTTCGCGGAGGGGTGGAGGGGCTGGGGCTTGAACTCAGGACCTCACACTTGCCAGGCAGGTGCTTATGCTGCTGAGCTAAATCGCCAACTCTCTAATGTGTTTCTTCATGGCATCTTTCAATCCTAGGTTGTAGTTTACCTTCCACTTACATGTTTTTGATCACTTCACATGCTTCGTATATACACTGTAATTACCTGATGATGTTAAGTTCAGAAATAGATTTTGCATGTGCATGTGATATTTTAATTCGTTGTGATACACAAGAATGCATTTTAAGAGAATTACCGAATAAAATATAGGGCCTGGTTCAAAAAATGTCTAATTTTTAAAAATACTAATCTATATTTTTTATGAAAAACAAAGAGATTTTCTATATCTTCTGTCATGTAAGGAAACAAAGCATGTAATATCAAATATTGAGAAATTTATGATCCATTGGTTTGGTGCTTTTTATACTGATTAAAATATCTTTTTAATTAGAATTAGAAGTTGATAAACTTTTGTAATTATTAAACTCAACTATTCACAGAAAAATACAAAGAGGAAACCAATAACTGTAGTCAAATGAGCAAACGTGGACAAATTTCATGTTCTGGGAAAATAAAACTGATCAATTCCTTCAAAACACTACTGTTACCAAATTGAACTTCAACCATGGTAACTTTCCTTCTGAGTAAACTTTTCCTGGTGAGATATCAACTACACTTCAGACATTTACGGGAACGCCGGAGCGTTACCCCTACTAACTGGCCCAGACCCAGAACGGGTTGCATTGTGTTATCATTTCAACACACACACACACACACACACACACACACACACACACACACACACACAGCAAGAGAGAGAGACAGAGAGAGAGAGAGAGAATTGACAGTTTCTATTTCATACTCGCTTTCAGGGGAGTCTTAGGAGCCACAGACTCAGCCATCTGTACTAAGCACTGCGGTGTTTTCCAATACAGTGTACACACAAACCCTATGTCGCTGTCCTGCCACATACTCACCCCAAATTACTTACCGCGCTTGGTTCAGTAGGTTCAGGTAATTACGGGCTGGGATCTCAGGAGACCAGGACTCAGAAGCAGAGCTTCCGCACTCGCAGATTAAATAGTTTTTAAAACATGGAGAGGAGTCGTGGGAACGTGGAAACAGCACCTGAAGAGCAGTCTCCACCTACCGACAGGAAGCACATGCGCTGCACTCACGTATATTTACAGTTTCACGTGCTATGTTTTCCAGGTCGCCCACAAAACCTCGCGTTCACCTGACCCTCAGACCTTGGTCTCTCAAGTAGCTGCGACTGCAGCCAGTGCCTTGCTGGGCTCCTTCAGTTATGAGACATCCCAAAGACCTTCCGGAGCACCAAAGATCTACCCCTGGATACCTCCTCCGCCTCCACGTCTCCGCTGGGGCTGCGAGTTCCCTCTGACCTCCTGCTATTCCGCGGGGACACAGGAAGCAGTCTGCAGCTCCTTGCCTTACAAGGAATGCCCCTCTGCCCTCTCCTGGCTAGGGTACTCACCAAGGCGAAAACCTGGGTTGGCAGGCGTGGTTCGCTTTTGGGAGGCAGCGTGGTGCAGGTGTTGTCCTCTGCCACTTCTTTGGGTGGGGACGCCTGTCAGGGTGAGATATGAGTCCCATATGCAGGGGGCCGAGCCGCCCATTGGACAAGGACCAATACTCTCCCCTCAGCGCCTAAAGACTCCCCGTGCACCTAGGGACAAGTCCATTACTCCTGCCTGCCTGGTTTTTCCGAATACATAGACATCCCTGTTTCCAGCGGGGCCCCTGGCTGATGAAGACCTGCTCGGCCCACATGGCTTGCCCAAGCCAAGGGTGAAAGGATGATAGTCCTTTCCCGAACACTGACCGAGGGGTTGTGCCCAACTTCCGTAAAACAAGGATGTGAAATTTTCCATGAGAATCTTCAGTATTGTTTCTAGCAGGCCTCCAACATGCACTTCCCAGTGCTATTCTGAGGCTCCATAATCTCTAGAAAGTGACTGTGGGTTAGGAAAGCAGCGGGGTATCGACTCCAACATCTGCCCTCAGAAATGGGCCTTGCATGGAGACATCTTCTGCTTTATCATATAAAAAAATCATGCAAACAGCCATTTACTTACTTATATCGATGTTAGGAATTCTTGTTAGCCGTTCACCCAATACAGGAGCGTCCTAACAAAAGACTAGAGAAATAAATTGATGGCACACAATGTTTTATAATATTGAAAGCACCCTACTGTATATTTTTCAGTAACTATCATTTGCAGATAATTATTCTTTATCTTCAGTTTATCCATTCTTAAAGAACCACAAAGACATAGATTTTTTTTGCCATGATTTATTGTAAGTCACAGATATGGCAGCTCTTTCAGATACTGTTGTTCATAGCTCCTTAATAACAAACTGGGAGAAAAGTTTCAAGAGGGAACCTCACTCTCTCTCTTTCATTCTCTCCCTCTCTGACTCCCCCTATATCAGGGAAGGACGTGTGAAACATAGAGAAACAACATGAACAATCAAAGCTAAACAACAGCTAATCTGAATATATAATCCTGGAATTACACATATAAATGAGAAGGCAGGGTAATTTCCTCAGTGGTAAACATCTTGGGACCAATGTTCATGTCCCAGCCCCAAAGGGAGTGAAATATTATATATACATATATGGCAAAGCATATACTAAAATTCTATGTATAAAAAACAACTGGATGACACCATTATACAAGAAAATTTTACTTTGCTCTTGATAGTAACATTAATGTCATCCTTTTTTTTCTCTGCATAATATACTTCATTTGTTTTAATGAACATAGAAAAGTTTTATGGGCAAAATTGGATTTGGCTTAAAGGTAAAAAATAGATATAAGGTACGTATAAAGAGACAATGCAATACTCAGGGTTACTTTCTCAATTAAAATAGGGCTTGGGGTTTTTTAATTTGTTCTATGTTTTATTTGTTTTAGAGAATAAATTATGGCAAAAAAGTTTCTACATTATTTTTAGTCCAATTTACAAAGGAGTTTAGTTTATGTTTTGCATGTTGAGACCAGTTGTTGCTAGCTAAAGTTGTGTTAGGTCTAAAATTTGCCAAGCTGATCTTCAGTGCCGTGAAATTTTTCTGGTTCCCTGAGATTCACTTCACAGTGCTCACCTCTACAACCATGGGTTAAGGGGCCTGACTTCTCTTCAAACTGGCAGCACACTTTGGCATCATCCACATGGTACAGGTTTGTAGATGTCCAAAATGCAAGACATGTTCAGTAATAGAGATTTCTCCCCATAATCAAGAAATTATGGGAGACCAGGCAAAAACAGATAATCAGATAAGAGTCACTGCCATATCTTGTGAGACGACAGTATGTGAAGGTGTGAAAATGAAGGCAAAGGTGAAGAGGAGACTCCAGAAAGTTGGAGATGACAGGAACATGGAATATCTGGTAAGGATGCCACAGGTAGTGATGGCAGCCATTGCAAGAAAGAAGCCATGGAACCCAAAATAAGCAAGATCATAGCACTGCACCTTCCCAAACACTTTGGAGCTTTGGTCTCTCAACTACCTGCCCCAGGTATCAAACATAGAACTGCAGGACTTAGTGTTTGCCCTGCCAGGTGTCAGCTTTACTTTGATCCTGTTCCTTTTCATCTGCCTACCTTTCCCTGTTGGAATGGCAGAGTTTATCCTGTGCCAATGCATGTTGAAAATGTTTAACTTCATTTTTATTTGTATTTTTAACTGGGTTCACACATAATAGTCTGTTTTTAGTCTCAAATGAGTCCTTGGATTTGGACTTGCTGAAACAATGCTGAAACTATTAAAGACATTGCTAACTGTTAGAGATGAATTAAGTACATTTTGTATACTGATGTTGACATGAGCTTTTGAGGGATCAAGAAAAATTTTAAGGTTTAGATCTAAAATGCCCCCTAAAATTCTCATCATTACATGTGAAATCTGATCAGAAGGGCCAGGATTTTGAGGTGTGTATCTCCTTCCTACCTCTTCATTTCTTTCTCTTTCCTGGCTACCTTTGTCTCCCTATATGTCACGATATCATTTATTCCCTGGAACAAGGCAACAGTGGAATAAAATTGTGATTAATTGATAAACTTCTTTTCCTTAAAATTGCAAGTGTTGGACATTTTGTTCCAGAGACAAAAAAGTATTAAAATTCCATGTAGCTCCAATTAACTCCAGAAATGCTAATAATATATGCAGATATAAATAAAATTAAGAAAAATTTTAATTTTTGATATCTAGAGGTCCCTCCGTAGACTCATTTGCTCAGAGGTGGGACTTTTGGGATGTGACTGGGCTATGGATATGTGATAATTGATCATGAGTTACTTCAATAGATTAGTCTAATGATTGGTTTGGCATCTTCTAGGACAGACGATGGATTTACTGAGGAAGGAACTTCCACCCTGTGTGTGGGTGGTACTAACCAATAGGTATGTAACCTGGATGTAATAAAAATGGAAAGAAGAAAGAAATCCTGCTGCATTCTGCCACATGCCATGAAGTGTTTGTCCTCTGTCATGTCCTCCTACCATGTTGCCCTGCCTTATAAACAGCTACGTATGGAATGAGACCTCTTAAAACTGTGAGCCAAAATAAATATTTTTTCTTTAACTTGCATGTCAGGAAACTCATGATCTCACATTTGCCAGGCAGGCCTCTATGCTGCTGAGCTAAATCCCGGTCTAATGCCTGTCAGGTATCTTTTCCCAATAAAAAGAAAGTAAATAACACATGAGATATTCACCCTCACAAGAAATAAAACATCTTATTGGTTGTTTTTTGAGCACCAAGTGTTCAAGTATTTATTTGAAGTGTGATTGTACTACCATTTCCAAAACCACTGACCTAATAATAAGGCAAATTTCCCAATATTGGTAACCTAACAGAAAAGAGGTTTATCTTTGCCTTACAGTTTTACTCCATTGTTTCCTGATTCTGAGGCAAAAAGAGGCTGACAGGACACAGTGTAGAGGAAAAAGTGCCCAACCATGGCACTCAGGAAGCAGGAAGAAAAAGGAAATTGTATGAAGCAAGAAAATACATTGTGAAATGCCTTTATTAAGATACCAGTCCCCTATAGTGAGATAGAAAGTCATATTAAGCCCACACTGATCCTAAGTCAAGGTCTTCTGAGCACTGAGTTCAGTTAGAAGCATCTGAATAGTCAGTTGGTGTATTTTAATTTCCAGTTAATATTTTTGCAACATATTTGGCACATCAACTCAAACAGCATAAGATTTTCAGTTTATTTCTGGAGTTCCCAAATAAAATATAAAAGATCCTGTTCCCTCAAAAAATAACTGTGTAAGACTTTTATGAATTTTATAAAAAAAGTTAGGAGCTAGAAAAAAACAAGCTTGTCACACAGAAGTGTACAGGGCTTTGTATATGGAGAAATTTAATTCATTTTTTGATTAGAATAATGTCAGAGTAGAAAGGGTTTTATTAATACTCAACACTGGCAATTCAAATCCCCTTTAAGCTCACTTATTTTGAATAAGAAAATAATGTTCCTTGAATTCATATATATCTGGCCATCCTTCAACACTGTTTTACATTTTTCTCTTCTGAGATGTCTCACCTGTCAAACCAGATGTATAACATTCAAGTCCTGGACCACACATTCAACAAGGGCTTCAACTTGCAGGGCTAGGTCTATGGGTCCTGGCAGCATGAACGCCATTGGAGAAAACCACTAGGCCACTTGTTTAGAATGGTACCTTCTGTGATTCACAGCATCCCAATTGAGGGGTGTGTCTTTAAGTGTGGATCTGATAGTGCCCTTAACATATGGAAATCCCAGGCTCAGCACCTTCTCCAGTGTACAGGTAGGTGTGCCCAACCTGTGGTGCCACAAACAACCCTTAATGCACCTGCAGTGGGCCAATCAATGGTCACCATATATATAAACTTCTGGCTGTCCACCACTTGTTTGTGTCATTTATTCATAATTTCTGGTTACACAAGTTGGGGGTACCAACTCTACTATTTTGATTTCCCACTGATGCATTCACTTCTTGAATACAAAGTAGGACTGCATCCAACAATATCACAGACTTTCCCAGTCATCCACCCCCAGCCATGGTACATAACAGGGCCCAGTCCCTGTGGGACAGATGCGTTCATCCAGACCAGTGCCTCAGTGACCCAGTGCTGTTGACCTCAGGCAGAGCTGGTCCAGTTTTTCTGTCACCATTCAGTCCAATTGAGCAAGAATACCAGCATGGTCTTTACAGGAGGCCCTCAGGTGCATCAGTGGGCCATTCAGTGCACACCCAACGATGCATTTAGTGCTGCACATGAGCAAACGTGTGTGCCCCTGAGGCAGCACTGTTAACATGGCTCGTCCTGATAGGATGAGATCAGGGAGATCTCACCTTTCTAGGAGGATGCAGGTCACATGTTCTTTCTGTGATACGGTTGTGGCTGGACTCTACTTTTACCTCCTGGCTTAAAATACCAAACTGAGGTTCCTGTTGCTATTAGAGATAAGGAAGTCAATGCTGAATACCTCCCCACCCCGGGAGATGGGTCAAGCAGCCACAACATTATTCTTTTCAGAATGGTGGCTTCAGCATCTGGCCAAGAGTGCACTAATGCCTTCAATGGCCAAGTTGAAGTCTAAGGCTGCATTTCTACAGCATGTCTAAGTCCTTCCTCTCAGAGCTCCAAAAAGACTACCAAGTACCCACCAGGGCTTCATCAGGCCAATCTCAAGTCCACTAATAGCACCCTTCTAATCATGAGGCTCCAATGCAGGAAGAATTAAGGGTCCTTTCATAGCCTTAGGGTCCTGCTCCACTGGTGGATATCCTCCTACACCTGTATGTGTTTTTCAAGTGTGCAAGATAGATAACCACAGGATTAATTCTCTGTAAATTCATCAAAAAGAATAGTTTGTGCCATCATTTTTTGATAGTCTGTTTATTTTTCATGCTTAGATTTTGTAACTTAAACAACACTTCTAAGATAATAATGTATAATATATTGATGAGTTTTACTTTCTTACTTTTTTTTTAATTCTGTGTTATTTCTATCCTTTTTTGTTTTGCTTTTTAAAAATTAAAAAAGTAAGCACAATGTGTGTGTGTGTGTATATATATATATATATATATACTCATACGTACACACAAGGTAGCTAATGTAATTGTACTACTGGTTCTGTTGGCTCATGGAAGGAAACTGTGACAGCTTATATTATTTAGTCTGTTTTGCATGCCCATATGTTGCAGCCAGAGCATCTATTTTGAGGATAGCTATCTGCAGTGTAGGACTATTGTTAATTTCCTATTAGCTTGTTTTGAAGTCTTGTGTCATTTTTAAGGTTCCTTTTTTTATTGACTTGCTTTCTTTTAATCTCTTTAAAATGAAAAAAAAACCAAAAAACAGAAAATTTCCTCATAGAAGTGCCTTCACTGTGTTCCAGAAATTTTGGTATGATATACTGGTTGTATAATTCAGCTCCCTAACTGTATTATTTCTTCCTTGTTTTCTTTTATGTGATCCCTTTATTTATTTAAGAGAGAACCATTTTATTTTCTATGAATTTGTATAATTTCTGGGTTTTATCATTAATTTTTACTTTCCTTGCATAACCATCTGATAATATGCATCTTATAAGTTCAATTATGTTCTATGTTTACTTAAAATTTCTTTATTGACCAGAATGTTGTTTATTTGGAGAAATTTCCAATTGCTGCTGAGAAAAATCTATATTCTGTTGTTATTGGTTGGAACACCTGCAGATATCCTTTAAATCAATTTCTTCAAAAGTTTTTTTTCAATGTCTAGAAGACCCATCTGTTCTTGATAGTGCAGTATTGAGATCTGCCATTATAATTGTGGCTATGATTATGCAGTTGTACATTCAGTAGTGCTTGTTTAGTAGTTAATTGTGCTGTTGTGTGGTGCTCTTTTGTGGTGTTGTTTGGTGTGGAATTGTTGCCTAAACTAGTATGTAGTAACCATCTTTGTTTTTTTTTGATAAGCTATGGCTTAAAGTTCACTTTGTCTGAAAATAGTATAGCTATACCAGATTTTTTCAGGTTCTCATTGCATAAGATGTTATTTTCCATTGATTGATTTATAATCTATGGGTTCCTTTTTGGGATAAATGTCTTTTATGTAATACACTATCAGATTTTATTCTTTAATTCATTCTGGCATTTGTGCATTTGATTAGCAAATCAAGGCCATTCACATGGAGAGTTATTATTGAGAATTATCAACCTAGTCCTACCATCACATTATTTTTCTGTCACTGATTCTTTATCTTTCTCTTTTAATACTTGTTCCTAATAGATGGCATATTACTTTACTAGAATTTTTGCTATTTGTAGCTTTGTCATTTGTTTCTAGGGTGCCCTTGAGAGTTTTGAAGTACTTATTTGCTGTTTATGTATTTTTTAGTGCTCTTTATATTTTTTTTCCCCCTTTCATTTTTGAAAGATACAAAAAAATTTTGGGCTTGAAACACTTCATTCCAAATTCCCCTGGCCTTTTAGTTGTGAGTTAAGCAATTTCCAGTAATTGTGACAAGTTTTCATTTTAAGTGATTTATTGTTTTCTCTAATTGCTGCTACAATTCTGTTCTCATGTGCAACTTCTGGGATTTTGAATATGATGTGTCATGGTGAGTTTCTTATCTCTTTGTGGCTATTTGGGTTCTCCATGCCTCACTCATATCTGTGTTACATTCTTTTCCCTTACTTTTAAGTTTTCTGCTTTTACTTCAGGAAATAGTTTTCATGCCATTTGTTTTGTTTTCAGTTCTTCAAGAATTCACTTGCTATTAGATTAATCTTCTTTCCAGCATCTAGTAGCTTTTGGATCCATTTATCATGTAATCTTTTAGCTTTAATGTATCTCTGGTTAACCAGTCAGCAACAACAAAATCATTTTCACATCAGTCACTTCTGCTACTCACACTTTCAACAGAAGTTTCAAATTGAGAACAATATGGAAATAAAGTGAAGAAGTAGCAGCAGGCTTGTCCAGGGATAGTTACAACAATATGCCACAAGTCTAGAATCTCTAGAATGGGTAAAAATCTTGGGAATTACTGAGTCCATCAGTGGTCAGCTCTTCAAGGGGGAGACTCTGCAGCTACTGCAGTAGGATGAGGCAAGATCCAGACATGTGTCTTGGCACAGTTACTCAGCAGATTCTGATACATAGACTGTAAACTACTGAACAGTTCCAGAAGGGAGAAAAGAGAACCACAAAGCCTCAGAAGTGTCACAAGAACGTAAAATCTCCTCACACAACCTGAGATATTACAATTCTTTAGAGAGGAGTACCAGTACATTCTACCAACCTTATCCTTGGTATCAAATATATTTCCACCATCAAGTTTTTTTTAATGCTAAAGTAACAATGGTTTTCTTTTCCAAGCTATGTTAAATTTCATTCCTCTAATACAGCATCAGTCCTTTCATTACTTATGAAAGAACATCAGATCATAGATTTATAGATTATAAAAATAGTATGGGTTACCTATTCATTTGAAAGGCATGGACACTACTACCAAAGTTACTAATAGTTTGTCAAGGTGCTCTAGAATTACCTTTTCATTTTTCAGTTCAATACATTAGATTATTTTACAATGATTGTTGTCTAATAATATGATTTAATAAACAGTGTACAGTATCTTTATTTTTGATTTGGGGTCTTCTATATATAACTCAGTTTGTTCTAATTTTGGTAAGTGGTTCCATTAAAAATAACTGTTGCTGAACAGTAATGCAATGGCAACTGTTGGGAGACAAAAAGAAAACATAAGGCACTGAAAGTAAATCATGATGTTCCTGTTTAATATGAATATATTTTACAGTAAATTATGGAGAATTTAAATATGTTTTTGAAGAATAACAATTTTTGTCTATTTGAGATAGGATCTCACTGTGCAGTTCAGGCTGGCCTTGAGCTCACTTTGTAGCCTAGGCTGGTCTCAAACTCGCAACGATCCTCCTGCCTCAGCCTCCCAAGTGCTGGGATTACAGGCATGAGCCACCACGCCCGGAAAATAAAAATAACAATTTTAAGAAAGCAATTGTGAAGAAGACAATCATTATACCAGCCAAAGCCACGTGATTCTTCCATAAGCCCCAAGGGGATATATCAATACCCAGACTGTTCAGGAATTCTTCACCAGTACATCTGAAATTCATAACAAAAGGAATATAGTATCATTATTAGCATATGTCAAATATTACTCAACATCACCAGTATTGCTTTGGTAAAGAATCCAGTAGATTAACAAAATATTAATAAAAATCAACGTATAGTTGTAACAACCATTGAGAGCTTACCATTTTCTAGATAATATCTAGGCAAATAATTCTTATAATAGTCAAGAGAGGAGATATAACGCACATTTAAAGAAAAATGGGATTAAGCTTAAGAAACATGGCCAAATTGTGGAGTGAGGATCCTTTTTAGTTTTCTCTGATTTATTTATTTCCAAATCTATAATGCCATTCTCGTCAAAGAAAGGATTTATGAAGTGTTTTTCATTGTCTTTTGATGATCAGTACAGAGAGTTTCTGGTGTGTCACCCACAGCTTTTGCTAAGAAACTCAAAGCTCCTCATTCTGCTGATCCATAGGAAAGCCATGCAGAACCCAGGCTATGAATCCTAAAACTAGGACAGCGGGGAGTATGGCCTTTATTCAGATCATATTCTTTCAGTTATTGAGCCAAGATTGCTGAGCATCAAAGATCCTCAGCTACAAGACACTGCCAACAAACCAGGTATCAAATTCAAATCTTAGGGAGCTGGAGCCCAGAAGTATAGACTTGTCTGCTACAGCTATAAAAAATAATCCTGTACTCAAAATGCCTATGGTAGTCAAAATTATTGCTTACTCCAATTTTTGTGCACCTCTTGGAATTTGGCAGTACTAAAAATATCTTCAGCCTCTTTTTAAAGCCTTTCTTGGTTACTTTTCTGTCATTGCTGAGACAAAATATCTGACACCCATATTAGGGAAGGAAAGGTTTATTTATTTGAGTTTGTGAAGCTTTCAGTTCATAATCAGCTGGATTTGAGGCAGTGTGACATGGCACAGGGGCAACAGTTCAAGGAGGCAGAAGACAGCAAAGTCAGCAAGAAGACAAAGATGGGAAGAACTGGCCTATTTCCTTCTTCATATTGTGTGTATATTAGATTGTGTTTATATTGTATATTGTATGTACTCCTAGGGCAGGTATAGCACTCATGCCATCTCCATAATTTCCTTTTGAACAGGATTAGGATGTTTACAAAATGAGGACCCTGGTCACTTACTAAGTCACTTAGTTAAATTCCTAAATCTCTCCAGTTAAGAGAATATATGAACTATTACAGAGTTATGGCAGATCCCCCTTCAGGAGTCCTACATTTCCTGTCCACTTCCTTCTGAGCAGCAGGCTGGCTCTGAATGTTTCTTACCAATTTACCACACCTGGATCAAAGCAAAGGAAGTGGGTTGGTAAATGGAACCATTGTTCATTTTCATAGGGTTTTACAGCCAATAATTCAGAACAGAAATTTGTTTCAATTCTAAGAATAATTTGTACACTGTATGAATCATAAAATGACTTCTTTTAATACATTTGAGTGTGAAATGGCTCTTTTGATAGCTGAGCAAAATATACTGCTACCTATGAGCCCAACCTGTGGGCAACACTAGGATCTAAAGGGGAAGCAACAGCATCAAGGAAGAGGACACGGCCCTGTCACAATGCTAACGATTCTCTTTGCCTCAGTCATCAAAAGATGCCATGAAACAAAAGCAAATATTCTCTCTTCTCACATAAACTAATGTATGAGAATCAAACATTAACAATGAACATGGAAAAGGAAAATACCAGTACAATTTTAAACAATCTTACTTTATGAAAACTGCCATCTTTTTAAAATGTCACTGTGCAGACAGGAGATGTCCTTCTCACTGTATTGAGATATGTTTCTTTCTTGAGAGGATACATTTAATAGGCCACTGACACACAGCACCACGCTCAACTGTGCAGATGTTTATTTCATGAGATCTTCCAGTGCCTGAGGGGAGAACTGCCGTGATCTCAGTGGAGGAACATTCTCTCCCTTTAAGCCATTGCTTCCCTCTTAGCTCCATGGACTGGGATCACAGATACCAGAGACTGCAAGTCCTTGATCCCCCATGAAAGCATCACATTTCAAACTCAAATGTCCTCAAGGAAAAAACACTTACACTAACCACTGAAACATCAAAATACTCTCAAAAGCATAACACAATAATTCTTTTGCATGGAAGGACACAATAGTTGTGTAGTATGTTCACATGTATTAGAGCACAGTTACATGTGATATATGTAGTTACATATGACTGAGATACATATGACTCAGTTACATATGATATAATTTAGGTTCAGAAGGATTTGTTCACTGAAAGGACTTACACCTACTCTAAGCCTAAGGTTCTTTCCCCACCACACCAGAGAGGGAGGAAATCCACTCTTGTGCTGAACATAGACTTACATTACGTAACTGGGGCAGCTACTGTTTCCATTTTCACCGAGGTGGGGACAGAAGTTTTGTCCCAAAATTTCATTATGCTGCAAGGCCTACCACACAATGGGAATTTGGAAAAAATAAATATATTTAAATTTTTCAAATTTTCTAAGAACTTTATCATAATTTTTCCCTACATTTTACCTTTGTTCTTCTTCCTGAAAACCCACCAAATTTCACATTCACAATCCTTGTCCCAGCAAAGCAACTAGGCTTAATTTCCTGGCATTGAAGAGGCCTGGGTTTGAGGCACTATTTTCAGTTTGCCAATAAGGAGACACTGGAAAGATTATCCCAAACTATAGCTCTGCATTTTTTTCTCCATCATATCACAAAGCCACAAACACTAAACTTGGTATGATAACACTGGTGTTGAGGGATTAGTGTTGACTTATGACAGCAACCTGTTATTCCCCTTTGTTTTTATCACAACCAGTTGCAGTTATGGGAGCTAGAAACACACTGATAATGGAAATTTCCCTCAGTTTATTGAAGAAAAAGTATGGTGCTTTTTCGATTGTTTCTTCTTTGAGTCAGACAGTCTTCTTTTTTTTTTCTATGATTTATACTCTGAATAACATTTTGGCTATTCTTTTTAGATTATGATACCCAGTGTATTAACTGTTGTTACTCTCTAATTATTGTGTTTTATATTTTTCTTAATAGAAAGGTTTTTTTGTATCTTATTAGCATCTACTTATATTATACTAACATTTAAAAAGAAACAGTTTTCTTTGGGGTTGATTATCATGCTAAAGCCAATGTATCTATGATCATTATATGGCCTTTGTTTTGGTTCTTAGGTGAGATGCAAACTATGAAGTTTCCTATTGTCTCATTAATTTCCTTATTGAACTGCAGTGTAACAATATATTTTCATCATTTGATCAGTCTTCTCTTTACTGTGAGATTCACCCCATCCTTCACCTCCCACAGAGAGTGGTGAGACTGGAGAAAACCTCAGGCCACTCCCTGATTTTGTGCTAACCACTGCTAATAGGGATTTGTCATCCACTGCCCCTTAGAACAATAAGCTGAAAAAGCAAATGGCCAGGATTCATTTTGCTTGCTTCCAGCCTTAGAACCCAGTCACAAAGTTGAGCAAGCACAATTACCATCAGACCGAAGTATGGAATACTGATGTACTGAAGCCATGGGAGTGAAGACCCATTAGTTCTGAAAAGAACTGCCACAATGTAAAACACCTACAAAAAAAGCAAAAACCATGAATCACCCTAAGGCATTTCAGAAGGAATCCTAGAAAATATCTTTTTCTAAGAAGACTACTACCTTCAAACTGATGCTATGCAAACTATTTATGTTAGTTTAGTGTTGTTTAGAAAATAATGACAAGAAAATAATAAGGTATTTATTCGGTACAGGCACAATTTTTGTTTCACATCTTTTTGGGCAAGGTTAGTTCAATCTTTGGATATAGAACTAATGAACATGAGGGGCCAAATCCATTGAGTGTTCTAAAGACATCAGACTCCTTTTTTCTCCTAAAAATCCTGGCAATTCTGAAACAAATCTGAACACTCCTAGGCATCACATAACCCACTCTACTTCCTTACCAAATTAAAGTCATTTCATTTCTACTGATTTGCACTTTATTTCCACAACATGGGGCCAGAAGAGTACATAAGATACAAAAAACTCAATAACAGGGAAAGGATAAGAATCTGCTTAAAGGGGAAAAAATAATCTCTCAGGGAAAATGAGGAAAAAGAAAAAGGAAGGGGAAAGAAAAATGTTTAAAATTATATCACACACTTAGGATAAATAAGATGATTGTGCTACAAATTCTACATGTTCTTGGAACAAACAGTTAACATTCATAGGATTGGAACAATTGTGCATATTATTGTATGGTGACCTGAGGAACTCTTGAAGATCACTATGTAAAATAATACCCCTTGTTATGCTCCTGCCACTTTGTTTTGAAGGTCAATATTGTCTGTTCTGTGCTGTTTGCTATTGCTGTTTATATGTCTTTTTTGTGTGTGTTTTTCTAGGAATTTGTTTTGTTTTGTCTTGTTTTGTTTTTACCTTTAATAAAAAAAGGATGGTATACATGCAGAAACTCATGCATGTGTAAAACTTCTAAAAAGTTCATGAGAATCAATAATATAAAGCACGATGAAATGAGCAGCTACTTTGAAGAAAAAGAGACACTAAGGTACACAGTGCTGATTCCGTCACATCACGATGTGAAATCTAGCAAAACTACTATTCTTTGTTCAGAGTTATTTCAGTCTGTTTTATTTCATTTAATTTCAACATACATGAAGGTATGGACAACTATTTTGAAGAGAATGAGAGACATTATGGAAGCCATTGTTGACTTCCCTATTTTCTGGTCTTGAAGAGCTAAAATGCCTTCATCATCCTGTTCTGATCAGTTTTATACTATTTTTTGTTGTATGAAATCACTGGAAAAGTTTGGGACCATCGATCCTGGAGGCTGGGTGCCTGCCCAGCCCCCTTAGATCACTGGGCTAGGCTCCAGAGGTTCCATGGGCTTGAGTGGACTCTGCCTAGTGACCTTCATACAACCAGGGGAGCCAGGCCTGCCAAAGGGGAGCCAAGCCAGCATCATGCCAAGAGGTGAATTTCAGCTCACCAGGGCAGGCCGGGAAAAATATGGAATCATCCATCCCGGCAGATGGGTGCCTGCCCAGCCTCTTTCGGTCAGTGGACTAGGCTCCAGAGGTTCTGTGGGCTTGAGTGGACTGTGCCAAGCAAACTTCATTCAACCAGGTGAGCCAGGCCCTCTGAAGAAGGATCCAAGCCGGCACTGTGCCACCAGGGAAAGCTTTGGAAAATTGCTGGAAACATGGAAATATAGGAGAATGACAAAATGAAAGACCAAAATGCAATCTCAAACCTCCAGCCCATTGCAAGAAAACCTAGGATCCACGTATATAGAAGAAAAAACTACACATACAACTGAAATGCATGAAATGATATCAACTGAAATAAAGAAGCAAGTACAGGAAGCTATGAGGGAACTCAAATCAGAAATATTCTCCCAGGTAAAAGAAGAAATGATAAAAGTAGTAAAAGAAATACTGAATGCATCCAACGAAGACACAGCTAAAAAATTAGAGGAACAAAGCAAAATGATAGAATCCCTGAATGAACAGTTTCATAAACAAACAGAATGCATTAAGCAGATTCAAAGACATATACAGGAAATCAAAAACTCTAAAGTTGCAAAAACTATCTCAATGAAAGTGAAGATAGAATCTCAGACCTCAAAGATAAGATTGCAGCTAGTGAACAAGAAAGGAAAGATTTTCTAACAATAACAAGAAATCAGGAAATAACAATTCAACAGCTGCAAGATGATGCAAAGAAAAACAATATAAGATTAATAGGGATAAAAGAAAAAGAAGGGGAAAACACAAATGATATCAAGAGGCAATTTACAGAAGTAATAGCTGAAAACTTCCCAAATATGAGTATGGAAAGTTACATATGGATTAGTGAGGCATATAGAAGTCCAAATAGCCATAACCAAAACAAAACTACACCCAGACATATAATAATCAGTATCCCAGAAATCCAACATAAGAATATCATATTAAAAGCTGTTAGAGAGAAAATACAGGTCACCTATAAAGGGAAACCTATCAGAATCACAGCAGACTTCTCAACACAAACAATGAAGTCAAGAAGATCATGGTGTGAAGTGTTTCAGATCCTTAAAGAAAACGATTTCCAACCCAGACTGATGTACCCTACAAAACTGTCCTCCAAAATGGATGGAGAAATAAGATATTTCCATGACAAAGAACAGCTAAAGAACTTCATGATCACCAAACCAAACCTACAAAGAATATTGAAAGACATTCTAGATACACATAGGAAAAAAACCACTAAGCAAGATAGACAATTAAACAGAATGGAAAGCTAAGATACAACATCAGAAAGATAACATGTCAACAATAAACCAATATATGACAGTTATAACCATTAATGTAAATGGCCTCAATTCACCAATTAAAAGAAACAGACTGGCAGAAAGGATCAAGAAACAATGTCCAACCATATACTGTCTACAAGAAACCAATCTAATCCAAAAGGAAACTCATAGACTGAAAGTCAAAGGATGCAAAACAATACTTCATGAAACAAGAACTCAAGAAAGAAAAAAAGCAAGTGTAGCTATTCTGTTTGCAGGCCATGTGAACTTCAAACCAAGAATGGAACAAAGAGATAAAGAAGGTCACTACATAATAGTTAGGGGAAAACTGCAAGAGGAAAATATAACAATCTTAAATATATATATGCACCAAACTCCAGAGCACACAACTTCACAAAGCAAGTATTAACAGAAATGAAATATCAAATAGGCCATAACACAATTATAACAGGAGACCTTAACACACAATTGACACAAAAGGACAGATCAACTAGACAGAAAATCAGCAAAGAAATAACAGAACTGAAGCACACCTGTGAATAAATGGATTTGAAAGAGATATACAGTGTTTCATCCAATAACATCAGAATATACATTCTTCTTAGTAGTACATGAGGCATTCTCTAAAATAAACCATATACTAACCCCCAGAACATATTTAAGTAAATGCAAAAGAATTGAAATTATCCCATGCATGTTATCAGATCATAGCACCATGAAACTAGAAATTAAAGATAAAAGAAACTGCAAAAACCCTACAAACACATGGAAATTAAATAATACAATCTTGAGCAATCAGTGGGTCACAGAGGAAATTAAAGCAGAAATTAAACAATATCTACAAGTAAATAAAAATACAAATACAACTTACTGGAACCTGTGGGATTCAATGAAAGCAGTCCTCAGAGGAAAATTTATTGCACTGAGTTCCCACATTAGAAAAACAGAAGGAACACAAATAAGCAACCTGATATTACACCTTAAACATCTAGAAAAAGTAGAGCAAGCAAAGCTCACAGCCAAAAAAAGGAAGGAAATTATAAAGATCAGAGCAGAAATTAATGCAATAGAGACTAAGAAAACAATTCAAAGAATCAATGAATCAAAGAGTTGGTTCTTTGAAAGAATAAATAAAATTGACAAGCCCCTAGCCAACGTAATTAAAAAAAGGAAAGAAAAGACTCAAATTCATGCAATACAGAATGAAAAGGGAGAAATCACTATCAAACCTGTGGAAATACAGAAGATCATCAACAACTATTTCAAAAACCTCTACTCTCATAGGTTCAATAACACAGAAGTGGACAGATTTCTAGAAACATACAAACCACCAAAGTTGAATCAAGAAGATGTAAAACTGCTGAATAACCTATTTTCTATTAATGAAATTGAAAATGTAATCAAGTCCCAACCAACAAAGAAAAGCCCAGGCCCAGAAGGATTCACTGCGGAATTCTACAAGAAATACAAAGAAGACTTAATGCCGACATTCCTCAAACTCTTCAATGAAATTGAAAGGGAAGCAGTTCTCTCTAAGTCATTCCTGGAAGCAAATATCACTCTAGTACCAAAACCTGAGAAAGACCCAACTAAAAAAGAGAACTATAGGCCAATCTCCCTAATGAACATAGATGCAAAAATTCTCAATAAAATATTGGCAACCAGGATGCAGCAAATCATGAAGGAGATTATAGACTATGACCAACTGGGATTCATCCCAGGCATGCAGGGATGGTTCAACATATGTAAATCAAGAAATGTAATCCACCATATCAATAGAGCCAAAAGCAAGAATCACATGATCATTTCTATTGATGCAGAAAAAGCTTTTAACAAGATCCAACAGCCATTCATGATAAGAACCTTACATAGAATTGGAATAGATGGTCTTTACCTCAATATGATAAAGGCCATCTATGCCAAACCAACAGCCAGTGTCATTAAATGGCCAAAAACTGAAAGCCTTTACTTTAAAATCAAGCACAAGACAAGGATGTCCCTTATCACTGTTCCTATTCACTATAGTACTGGAAATACTAGCCAGAGCAATTAGACAAGAGAGAGAAATAAAAGGAGTAGAGATAGGAAAAGAGGAAGTTAAAATATCTTTATTTGCAGATGACATGATACTCTACATAGAAGACCCCCAAAACTCCATTGAAAGACTCCTAGATATAATAAATAATATCAGCAATGTAGCTGGATACAAAGTCAATACTCAAAATCAATAGCATTCCTACACACTAACAACAAAATCACTGAGAGAGAAATAAGAGAAGCCACACCCTTCACACTAGCATCCAAAAGAATGAAATACTTAGGAATCAATCTAATGAAAGAAGTAAAAGAGTTATGCAGGGAAAATTATGATACCCTGAAAAAAGAAAATGAAGAGGACCTCAGAAAATGGAAAGACATCCCTTGTTCACGGATAGGAAGAATAAATGTTGCGAAAATGGCCATTCTCCCAAAATTGTCAATGCAATCCCAGTGAAAATACCACTAACATTCGTCATAGAGTCAATGCAATCCCAGTGAAAATACCACTAACATATCTCATAGATCTAGAGAAATTACTCCTAAAATCCATCTGGAACCTGAAGAGACCTAGAATAGCAAAGGCAGTTCTAAGCAGCAAAGCCAAGTCAGTAGGCATCACAATCCCTGACTCAAAGTTATTCTACAAAGCTACTGTAATAAAATCAACATGGTATTGGAATAAAAACAGATCTGAAGATCAATGAATAGACTAGAAGATACAACTACATCTACAAGCACACTCAACCCCCTTATCTTTGATAAAGGGGCCAATCATGTTCACTGGAAGAACGACAGTCTCTTTAATAAATGGTGCTGGAAAAACTAGCTATATGCCAAAAACTAAAATTCAACGCATGCCTATCACCATATACTAAACTAAAATCCAAATGGATCAAAGATCTAAATATTAAAACAGAAACACTAAATCTGTTGGAAGATAAAATAGGTAAAAATCTTGAAAACATAGGGGTAGGTAGAGAATTCATGAACAAGAACCAAACTGCACCGGAAATACTTCCCAGAATCAATAACTGGGATCACATCATATTAAAGAGTTTCTGCATGGCCAAAGAAATATCCAGCAGAGTGAAAAGAAAATCTACAAACTGTGAAAAAAATCTTAGCGAACTGTCCCTCAGACGAAGGACTTCGGTCTAGAACCTATAAAGAATTTTTAAAAATCGGACCTCCGAAATTCAAAGACCCAATCCAAAAATGGGCATCTGAGATGAACACACAGTTCTCAGATGAAAAAATACGAATGGCAAATAAATACATGAAAAAATTTTCATCATCATTGGTCATTAGAGAAATGCAAATTAAAACCACACTGAGATACCATCTCACTCCAGAAAGAATGGCCAGGATCAAGAAAACTACCAACAACAAATGCTGGGGAGGCTGTGGGGAAAAAGGAACTCTTCTGCACTTTTGGTGGGAGTGTAGGCTGGTGCAACCACTGTGCAGGTCAATCTGGAAATTCCTCAAAACATGGGGTTGGAGGTCCCATTTGACCCAGCTATTCCACTCTTAGGCATATTCCCAGAAGATCTGAAAACATCTTACCACAGTGACATATGCACAGCCATGTTTATAGCAGCACAATTTGTAATAGCCAGATCTTAAAAACAATCTAAGCGCCCATCAACCAAGGAATGGATAAAAAATTGTAGTACTTTTATACAGTGGAGTACTACTCAGCTATAAAGAATGATCACATTGAGATATTTATAAATAAATGGATGCAACTTGAATCTCTACTCATAAGTGAAATAAATCAAACACACATGTGTAAATACCACATAGCCTCCTTAGTGTAAGAAATGGTAAGTGTACAGAAGATTTTATGGAAATCATGGTTCACCATTATATTATTTTGACATCTTATGTTTTCATCCATTTTTTGGAATGGTTTTATTCTGTTTTGTTTGATCTTAATGTATGTGATCATATGAATAGTTACTTTGAAGACAAGACAATATGGCAGCCATTGTTGATTTGATATCCTCTTGCTCTGAAGTCCTACCATGCTCTTGTTTTTCTATTACTATTGTTTCTATCACATTGTGTATTATTGGATTTTAATATGTATGATAGTATAAACAAAATATTTATGGAAAATGAGATAATATAGCAATCATTGTTCATCTTTGGTTATTTGGTTCAGAATTCCTTGCAATACTTCCACTCTCTTGAGTTGTTTTATTCTACTTTGTTATATTTGACTATTGTGTGTAAAGCTAAGCTCAACTATTTCAAAGATAGCTACTGTTATTATCCATTTGTCTTGTTGTCAAGTGCTGTGTTGCTTACATTGTTCTTTTCTGATCTGTTTAGATCTGTCCTCTTTTGTTTTATTCTCTTTAAAATAAAAAAATAAAAAAAACATTGTATGAGAAGATATGGACAACTATTTGGAAAAAAACAAGAGACAGTATGATAGACAGTGAATATCTCTGGTTGTCTTGCATTGAAATCTGTGTCTCTTACATTGTTTTCATATGATCTGTTTTGTTCTGTTTTGTTATGTTTAATTTTACCCTCTTTAACAATAAAATTAAGAAAAAGATGTTAATGTCTGAGTTTTTTTTTTAACTTAAAACCTCAATATTGAGGTTTAATTGTAGTGTCAGAACTTTGTGTTAAAGAAGAGGATTTTTGTTTGTTATTTGTACACTCATCTGCAGAAGTTTTGCCATACTGGTTTAGACATTTGAGGAATATCCATACTGATTTCCACAGAGTTTGTAGTAGTTTACCTTCCCAGCAGCAATGTAGGCACATTCTTTATCTCCTGCATTCTTGTTTATAGGTCTTTGTGTTTGTTGCTGCATCTTTTTCTATTGTCCTACACTTACAGTTTGTGCAGTACTATTTCTTTTCACTATCTCCTTCTAGTTTGGTTTGAGATATGTATAAGGATGCCTCCACCCTTACTGTTTTGGCTGAGGACTGCTTTGGCTGTTGAGATTCTTTTTAATTTGGAATGAAATTCACAACTGCTTTTTTTTTCAGTTTGTTGAATAATACTGCTTTGTTATAGGGATTGCACTGAACATATAGATCTATTTTATGGTGATTTTAGCAACTTTTACTCTTTCAATCCAAGAACAAGGGATGTTTTTTCCATTGTCTATTATTCTTTTTGATTTCTATTGTCAAAGTACTGTTAAATTTCACTATAGAAAACTTTCACCTCTTTCATTATGCTGATTTCTATGTATTTAAATTTTGAAACATTAGTGAATAAATATTTTTCTGATTTCCTTCTCTGCAGTTTCAACATTGATGTACACAAGCACGAATTTATTCATAGGTATTGGTTTTGAATCCAACCTCTACACTCATCTTATCTGTCAGATCTAAAAGACCTCTTGTGGAGTATTTTTGTGCACTGTATGCACATAAAATGTAAAGAATCATGTCCCCCCCAAAAAAATAGAGAATAATTTGACTTTATTTTCCTTTTTAAAAACCCCTTTGCTATTGAACTATTCTTGGATTCCTGAGATAAAATCGACTTGATCTTGATGGATAATTGATCTAATTTGTTATTGAATTGTCAGTGAGGACCTGAGTAGTCTTGAATTTATGTTCATGAAGGATCTTGGTCTGTACCTTTTCCATGAAGTCATTATCTGATTTTGGTATTAGAGTATTATTCCTGTCCTAGAAAGAATGTGAGCAGAAACATACACTTTTTACCATATGGAAAAATTGGGGGAAAGTATTAGTGTTAATTCATCACTGAAATTCTGATATTATTAAGCTATAAGTTCATCTGATCCTAGGCTTTTTTTGCTAACTGGAATTGTTTAATACCACGTCAAACTCATCACTTGTTATTGAAAAGCTTAGATAATTGAATATTCTCTTGGTGTAACTTAGGTACTTCACATGTGTTTAGAAATTTAACCATTTCTTCCAGATTCTCCAAACACTTGAAGCACAAATTTTGAAAGCAGCTTCTGTTATTCCCCCTGATTTCAGTGGTGGTTGCTCTAATTTCAAATTTTTATTTTAATTTTATTAATTTGAGTATTTCTTTTGGTAACTTTTGCTAAAGGTTTATCAATTTTCTTTACATTTCAAAGAAACAAATCTTTGATTTGCAGATTCTGTGTGCTTTTTTAAAGGCTCAATTTCATTAATTTCTATAATCCTTATATTATTGTTTCTTCTACTGGCTCAGACCTTTTATGTGTATCTCATTTTCCAATCAGTCTTTTAATTAAAGAGTTACAATTATGAACAGTGAATGTTAATATTAAAAGTTATGTACATGGTCTTGTCACTTCCTTGTTTTTCTTGTATTTGATTCTTTTTTATTGTTTATTCTTTTATCTTTTCTGTCTTTGAGATTTCTTTTTCCCATTGTCTCTCAAAACTTGTCATGTTTATATTTTAGTATTATGGATTCTTTAAGTATTTCCAGCAATGCTAGCCTGGCAGACACAAATTTGTTTAGTTTATTCTTACCATAGAAGGTCTTTATTTATTTATTTATTTTTATATTTTTATCTGTACAGGGGTTCGAACTCATGACCACGTGCTTGCAAGGCAGGTGCCTATGCTGCTGAGCTAAATCCCCAGCCCCAAAGGTCTTTATTTTTCCTTTAATTTTGGAAGATTCCTTTTAGGATACATTAATCTGGCTTAGTAATTAGGTTCTTTCAGGTTTTAAAAATATTCACTTTTATTCCTTCTGGCTCTTACATTCTCTTGTGAGGAATCTGCTGTTATTCTCATAGACTTGACAATATAAGTTGCTTGGCACTCTCCTAACAGCTTATAAAGTTTGTTTGTTCTGAGATGCTGGCATGTTGACTGCAGTGTTTTATGAGGAGTTTCTTTTCTGATTGTGTCTATGTGTGGTTCTAAATGCCTCCTTCACTTAGGTACTTGTCTCATTTCTAAATTTTAGGAAATTTTCTGCTGTCATTTCATTGGATATTTTTAATCTATTGTCCTTTACTTCAACAGCTTCTCTTAGGCCAACAGATTTAAGTTCATTCTTTTAGATTTATGTTGAAATGTATCTGTACTTGGATCAGTGTTTATTACTCATCTTTTTCCCATCCATACTCTGTATTCTAGCACTTCTCCCCCTTTTTTGGCACCAAATATTCTGTCTTCTCATTAACCTTTTCTACTTCCTAAATTTTCAAAGAAGTTTTACATTTAATTTATTGGTGGTTTCACCTTCAGGATTTCTACCTGGTTCTTTTTCAGAACTTTTCATACTTACTGAAATAATCTTTGAGACTCTGCATTATTTCCTATAGTTAATTCAATTGTTTTTCATATCTTCATGAGCTCATATGTCAATTTAAATATTAGTTCATTCATTTACTATCTTTCTCTTTTTTGATTCTGTTGGCCATTTTGATTATTAGTTTTTTTAAACTCTTTTACCTCCAATTTCATTTAGTTCCTCAGCTGTGGGCTTAGCTTCTGCAGAGTTGTATATTTGTACAGGGATCTTGATACCTTGTTTTCTTTGTTTTTAGTTCTGTCTGTCTGTTAAAGTTTGGACTTGCATGTCCTCTCCTGTTTAGTTGGAGAGTTCTAAGTGATTATATCTTCCTGATGTGCCATGGATTACAGTTATGACTTCTCGGGAAAATTTCAACCCATCCTTTTCTGGATACTCCTAACACTGATGAACAGAATCTGAACATTTTAAGAACTGCCAAAGTACAAGATGGAGATTCTTCATTAAATAGTGCCCTCTCCAATGATGGAAAAAAATACTGTGTTTCTGTCAGGATTCTGGGATGCAGATTTCTCTATGCATAATAGCTCCCATATGTGATTGTTGTTGCCACTGTCTAAATGGCCTAATGTCCTCTGTGAAGTAGCACTGGGGATCTAAGTCCATAGTAGGGACTAAGAGTCTCTCCTTTCCTTACCAAGACCCATGCCTAGAGTGTACTTGGAGAGAGTCTTACTGAGTAGTAAAATTCTAACTTTTTTGAAATTTTGAAAGAATCTTTTTTAGAAATGTGAGACACTCTCAAAAGGACTCCATATAATGGACACTGTTAACTTGTTGTGGATCTTAACTTTTACTCTGAAGAAAAGAAAACCCAGCAAACATTATTTCTGCTGTAGTTAAGAACCAAAATTTCTCTATTTCTAACATGACAAGAAGATAATTTGGCTATTCTATGAAGGAAGTGCCAATCATAATTCTTCAGTTTCTTGAATATCTCATATATGAAGGTTTTTAAAAAGCTAATTAGCAAGCCAGGCTTGATGGTGCACCTCTATAATCCCAGCATTCAGGAGGTTGAATCAGGAAGATTAGAGGCCAGCCTGAATTATATAGTGAGTTCAAGGCCAGTCTTTTATGAGAAAGACCCTTTCTCATAAAAGTAAAGAAAAGAAAATAGCTAATAAGTAAGTACATGTTAACCAAGTTTATATAGTAAGTATATTAGAACAGAGGTGAAAAAAGTTTGCATATGAGTATTGAGGAAAGCTGTTAAATTCTTTTATAAACTGTTACAACTTATGATTTCCTGAAAGTATCAGAATCCCATGTACAGAATCCTCAGAGCAAGATTTACATGACTATGAGAAGATTTACATGTGTGTAAGAAGAAACAATGGAAAAAGATTCCCCCCTCAGAAATGCACAGTTCCTACTCACCAGCATAAACCAAAAGTAGTATTCAATGAGAAATGTTAGTATGGGGAGCAGCACATTGTGACCTACAGTCATGGCCAGTGTCACAGAATCAACTGAACAAGCCATCATCAAAATGGTAAACATCATAATGAAGAAAGCCTCCACTGCTGGTTTCAACCCTTTGGAAAAAAAGAAGGAATTAGTTCAGCTGCCTACACTCTTACATATTTGTTAAAAGTTACTGTGCAAATAGCATTACAATATTCTGAGAAACTAATATCAAAATGGAAAAGTAACAATCTAACCAAGTATCTTAGCTCACCAATTTTATTGTCACCTGCATGTAAATGTAAAAACTTATCACACGAGATTTCTATTCAGACTTTTTCCAAAGTCACTTTTCCACATAGCACCTGTGATCAGTACATGCCATTATGAATAATTTCAAGTTCCTGAGATGGAAAGTTAGAGACACCACAACCAGTCAGAATTCTTCTGTCTTCTCTTCCAGGAAACTCATCAATGACAATTTTATTTAAGCAAATATTTCCATAGCACTTATAGTTTGGTATAACTGCACGGGTATAGAAACTAGGATCAGAATAACATGACCTCAGAGAAGTTTTTATATCTTCAGAAAAGAGAATACTTCTATAATTTAAATCCCCAGTGACAAATGCTTCAGTGGAGAATGGGAAATTGAAGTTTCATAAACTATTTTGTAAACAATTATGACCTGGTGCTATAGGTTAAACAGGCTGAAGATTGGGAAATAGGTGCAATAATACGAGTCAGTAGCTTAGGAGTTTGTATAATATTCCTAACTTTAAGACACACATCTTATTAATATAATGATAGATTTAAGCTCTATTAGTGGTCATATCTTTTAATGAGTTATAAAATATGTATTTCTGGTGTGTGTGTGTGTGTGTGTGTGTATGTGTGTGTGTGCAATGAGTCAGTTGGTGAAATCTGAATATGCTACAAAAATGATTTTTTTCTATATCCATGAAACAAGTATTTCCATTAATTCAATAAATTGAAATAAGTTTTTCTCTCTTTGGACAATAAAGAGGGAGAGGATACATGTGTATTTTGAAATTTTGATATACCTCTATATTTATGTATGTATATGAATATTTATAATTGTAGATATGTAATTGGATAGATAGATATAGGCTTACAGATACAGAGATGTTAAAGTTATTAATTGTCTATCTAAATTTTATTTTTATTTAGGCATATATGTTGAAAGACAAAAAATACAAATGGTTATGTGACAAATATTCTAACTTTTGCAAGACAGGCTCAAAAAATCTTACAAATGCTTTTCATATTTCAGTATGAGTCACAATAAATAGTTGTCTCAATAAAATATAATTCTACAAATAGTTTCAAATCTTTTTTTCAAAAAGTCTGAGAAATAACATCCACATTGAATAGGTATTTTAGAGTGAGCATGCCTGGTTTTTGCTAGTTTGTAGCTTGGTCTGCAGTTTTGAAAACTATAAATGTACTGACAAAAGAAAAAGGGATTCACATCTAAGTCTTGCTACTTACCTATTATGACATATGGTATGAAAGTAAATATAAAACTGTGCAACAACCTCCTGGGTAACAAATCACATAACAGTTTTCCAAGGAAATAAGATGACACTCTGTAATATCCACACATGTACTCGTGCCTATAGGTGACAAACACAGATTACACATCCCTGATAATTTAACATTTAATAAACTAGTAGATAAGGCTCTTTCTCTATAGATTTCTGCTGCCACATGTTTAATAGGAGAGCTTTGTGCATCCCCCACACATCACTAGCTCTTCATGCTCTCAGATGTGAGGCCTGCACATCAGCCAGAGGAGGCTCTCACTGTGATCCTCTCTCATTATAGATCCCTCCAGTTGTCACCCACACTGACCTCAGAACTCTGCACCCTGTACATAGAGTCTGTGTACCTCACTCTCACTCTCCTCAGAGACTGCACTTCCCCTTTTTATTTGCTGTCCATTAAGAACAGCACTTGAAGCACTATAATCAGTGGGCATGAGGACTTTTCTTGCCTTACTTATGATTATAAAGAAGGTAACATTGTTATTGTCTAAGACCTGAATGCAGCTTCACATAATGTGGTTTTACTTCTACTACTTTCATGCTGAAAACAGACTTCTTTTAGTGATTACACTTCTGCCCTACAGAGTCCTGTCAACCATCAAATCCTAACCTTTCACTTCATGACATCTTTCTCTCACTATTCTAAACTCTCCCAGTACTCTCTTCATTCCTTCCCTCTCTGATGATTCCTTTCCTTGGTATGGAAATAGGGGCAAATCCCTTCCACCTTTAAAAACATAAGAAACAAAATCATTGTCATCCTTAGTGTAAAGCAGATTTTTGGTTCTTTTCTTTCCACCTTAAGTTAATTTGGTCACATTCTTTGTCAGCTTTATCTGCCAACTCCAATTTAGTGACAATTGTACTGCTTAATCTCCCCCAAGCCTCACAAAATAACCAAAGAAGCTTTAGTCTCTTTATCACTGCTGTCTCTGCAACATTGGCATTTCCTGAATACAATCTAAAGTGACAACTCTTTTAACCTGGTATCAGGCCCAATAAATGCTCAGATTTTTCCCAGTCCTGAGTCACATTTTCTCAATAAATGTTGGTAATTTCCATAAAAATTTAAAATTTCACATTATAAATGAGAAATAGTCACAATTTATAAATGAATTAAATATTTAAATAAGAAAATTTAAAACACTAGTAATACCCAGAATGACAATCTTTGCCATATTCTGGATGTAACCATTTGGCCAACATCCTCTGATGGCCCTTCCCAGACCTGAGCCCTACTCACGAGAAGAGCTTCTTCTCCCCTTGAAAGAGCTGTATTGCAGAGAAGTAGCTGAAACAAAGGCACTCCATCAATAAAAAGAACATCAAGAGTCTGTCAGGATAGAGCAGAAATGAAAATGGCTCTGTTATTTAAGCACACTTAGGTCAGTTTCCTACTAATAGGACTTTCCAAAAATGATGCAACATTCAAGTGATCAAAGAGAAACAAAGAATGTAGACCTGCTCTGAGAAAAATGGAAAGGGAGAGAGATCAAAAGAGCAGACACAAGTTCTCTTCCCTTGACCTGGAATTGAAAGTTGCAGAGGATAATTTTTCCTTTAGATGAGGTTATTGTGTTATTTTTACAAGGCAAATGTTGATCCTCTAGATTTGTGTGTACCTTCCACATGGATGTTTTCTGTTTTTATTGAAGCCCTGAGATTTTTCAAAAACATCAACCATGGTCTGGAACATATATCAGTATTGGGTCTCTTCAACATGCTCACAGGATTTTATATTCACAGCAGCTAGCGTAAGAACCAGCCACAACCTTTCATGGGTCTCATCTATGGCTACTCATTAAGAAAGTGAAGGAAAAACAACATCATGTCTTCTTTGATTTTCAATTAGAAACAAATCTCCTGTATCTTCTCTGCTATTAGTTAAATTTCTGGTAAAAAAAAAGTGTACTATTACTGAGTATCAAGAAGGAATAAAATTCAAAGACAAGTTAAAATTTCACTGACCCTTGAGGACATATGTTTAGAGAAATACACACACACACACACACACACACACATACACACTACACAGTTTGTAGCTCCATATGTATAAGGCTCCTAGAGTAATAAAATTCAGAGACAGAAAGAAAAATTGTATTAATCAGGCGTTTGGATAGGTTTGTATGGGGATTATTATTCTTCTGCACATGGAGACATGGAGATTATTTCTGTAAAGATATAAAGCAGTTGTAGAGTTGGATGCTGGTGATAGCTGCAAATGGGAATGTGCTTATTGTACTGAACTGGGCATTTAAAATAGTTAAAATTGAAAATATCTGCTGTACATACTTTAAAACCACACACATTCATACAGATGTGATGAAGGATGCAAATAGTGTTATTCAGTTTTCACACATCAACTTATCTCACTACAGTAATACAGTATTATATTGTAATTGTTTTGCATTAAAATTTCTAATGTATAGCCATACACTTGAACAAAGTGACAGCATTTTTCACTATTAAAAAATAAAATTACTTACCTATTTTGGATGGCAGCACAATCATTTTTTATCCCAAGGAAAAAGGCACCTATAAGCAGTCCCTCTATAATTATGTTAACGATCTTTCCAAAAAGAAAAATAAAAAAGCAATGAGAACAAATTCACTTCTCAATTAGAAGTAAAATTTTTACACATTGTGATTATTAGAATAGACATAGATTACAAAGATACAGATATCGTCACTCAAGTAAAGACTTCAAAAGTGGTGGCCAAACTTTCATGACAAATATAAAGTATGCTTTATTAGACTGCTCCTTACATGAAAGTGAAAATTTATTGATTGTTTGAGGAACTGACAGGATAACAGAGGAGATGACCAGAAAAGCTAAATTTCCTCCCAGTGTCCCACCAGGCATCATAAGATCAGGGCACAGCTGGAGTGCTGAGCTCATGAATGCCATGAAGTGTAAAAGATCAATGCAGGCAATGGAGGGGTGCTTGTGGGAACAAAAAAAAGTCTGTGTGACAGTTGTGTGCTAAACTGACATCTTGGTCTCTGCCAGTGAAAGTTTAACATGTACAGTTTCATACTACAAGAGGCAAAAGTGAAAACAAGATGAATTTAAATAGAACTGTAATGAAATAGCTCAGAGGTAGAGATCTTGGTTAGCATGCTTAGCATCTGGGTGTTATGGTTGATAGACTGCATCAACTTTAGAAGTCTGGAAGCAAATTTAAGTGACTCATCAGCCCTACATCCTGGGGTGTAGAGGACCAGCAGTTACCATTCTAGAAAATTGTTCATTGTGTCAATCTGAGAAGGTCAGAACTTTAAGGGATTCAGCAGGGGACCAGGTTCCCTAGTTTGCAACATCCCCAAGCTGTGCAAGAGGAGGGCACACAGATATGAGTGTCACACCCACCCCAAGGTAGTAGCCTGTGTACAACAAAAGGCAAATGAGGAGGGACTGATTGCTGGTTCTTCAGAGGAGTGCCAGTCTTCGCCTTCAGATTAGATGTTGTCTCCTAGCTTCTGGCACAGGCTGTTCAGCCTCTGCCTGGGACTCTTCAGTCTTCATCATAGGCTTTTCAGCCTTCCATCATAGATTCTTCAGTGATCTGTTGTCAACCCATCAACCTCCTGATATGGACTTGTACGGGAAACTACAGTAAGTTCCAGCCCTTGGGCTGGACCCTTCAACCTTGAACGTGCAGATACCCTCTGCGAGCTCCCTCATTTGAGTTTGTGGCTGATTATTGTAAGCCAATCATTTAATTTCTTATACATTTGTATGTTTTGGTTATATCTGTTTCTCTAGTAAACACTGAGTGATACACTGGAATTGATCCCCAGTAAACAAAATCTGAAGGAATAATAAACTTTTTTAAAAGCATGCAATGGCATTTTTCATATTAAGGAGTTATGGATGAACATAATGCCAGTTATCCAATGTCTAGGAAGATCCTGCTTGCATATAGATATAGATATAGATATAGATATAGATATAGATATAGATATAAATAGATATTGAACTTTGTTTCCAAATGACATCAACTCTATTCTCAAGGAAAAAAAAATTACTCAACTGATGGGAAAACAAAGAGACTATGTTCTTCCAGGAATGCTAACAGAACAGAAACTTGTTGCAATTGAGAGACTGGCTCCAGTAATAATGTTGATTTTCCAGTGGATAAAAATAATAGTCCAACATGAAAATTACAGTGTGCATTTTAAGTAATCTCTAGCATTTCATTAGTGCCAAAATAAACAATCATTTTATACTCAGTAGAAACTCATTGACTGATAATAAAAATAAGAATGACCAGCTAAATTGATTCTCTTATAAATTATTAAAAAATAAACTAGGAAAACTAGTGTTTATGTACTATCAAGATTAAGGATAACAGAAAAACCATAAAGAATAATAATCACCATAATCCACGGAACCAGCAAAAAGAGAAGCATATTATATCACTTTAGTGAAAAGATTGTGCAGTTTTGCTCTGATCAGTTTATAAACTGCAAAGTCTTTGGGGTATCTATTGGTTTCTGAAGATTTGGATCCTAAACACAAATTAGCACTAATAAGGAGCAGCACGTGGTGTGCAGGCTCTTTGCTAAGGCAGCGCACAGCCCTCACCTCCTTCAGGTCAACTCAGAGGTGCTGGGTTCCCTCACTGCCCAATTTCAACCACAAAACAACCTCCTCTGATCTTCTCATTCTTTCTCTTTCTTTGCTTCACTACTCAGAATTATAGCACAATTCCTTGTATCACTAGACATGCTTTTTTTTTTCAATTATAGTTTTTCATCCTTCACAAGAAGATAACTTTCATTGAAAGCAGAAATTTTCGTTTTTACTCATTATGCTATTTATTATATTGTAGTTCCTAAGGTACAATGTGACCTTCTAGTGGTTTTCTGCAATGAACCAGTGAATGAAAGTGAATGCTGTTTGAAAAATACAAATTAAGTGATATTCCTATTAGTTGAAATATTTTGAAGCAAAATTATAACTCTACTTAGATTTTCCATCATAGTTTGTATTAAATATTCTGAACTATTCTAACAAAAGCTTTCAAAAATTAAAAATTTAAATATATTTTTTTGTTCTGTTCATTATTTTATATCCCAAACGGAGTGAGGATGATAAATACATGGAAGAGTGGGTAGGAGATAAAGAATACTAAAGAAAAATAAATCAGAACCAAATTTTTCTCACATAACTATTTTGCACATAATGAAAACCATTCTCTAGGTTACCTGAGTTATAGAGGCTTTGCGATCACCCAGGAAATTTTTAAACGAGCGCCAGCTAATCCATCTGAATTGATGCCAAAAGGAGGTGGCATAGGTGAACTCCTTGAAGGCTGAGCTGCTCTTCTTCTGATGGTCTGAGAGGCGATCTAATTTAGCTTTTATATCTCTGTGGAAGGATGACTTTTCATAGAACTCAGCTAAATTTTCTATCACTGGCTCATCTCTCATGGAAATCTCTTCAATCTTCTCACCTTTGTGACAAAAGTCAGTAAAGAAAACAAACAGTATTACAGAGAAGAAATGATTGATGCTGGGGGTTTAGCTCAGCAGCTTAAGTGTCTGCCTGGCAAATGCGAGGTTGTGAGTTTGACCCCTGGTACCCAAAAAAAAAAAAAAAGAAAGGATTTATTTCATTGATTGTTTTTTTGTATCACATCTCAGTGTTGTAGCATGAGAATAAAAATTAACAGATTTTTCATGACTATACACACTAAAGGGTCACATTTTACTAGTGCCATAACCTTATGCATACAGTAAATTGGCTGACCACTCCCTGTTTCAGCACTAATTCTTAAGAAAGACATTATTGCCCTGATGTAAAATTGTTAACATGCAACTCAAGCCCTTGAATTTTACTCTGTGCAAAGCCTAAAAAACCAAGGTTCTTATTTTAAAAATAATGTATTGTGAAGCTCCCTTTGAGGCAGAGACAGGATTTCTAGCTTGTGAATAACTTGGGAAAATTAGCATGACCCTATATGAAAAGGCAAGAAAGAGAAGGAAGAAAGGAAGGAAGGAAGGAAGGAAGGAAGGAAGGAAGGAAGGAAGGAAGGCAGAAAAAGAAAGGAAGAAAGAAAGAAAGAAAGAAAGAAAGAAAGAAAGAGAAAGAAAGAAAGAAAGAAAGAAAGGAGAAAGAAAGAAAGAAGAAAGAGAAAGAAAGAAAGAAAGAAAGAAAGAAAGAAAGAAAGAAAGAAAGAAAGAAAGAAAGAAAGAAGAGAGAGAGAGAGAGAAAGAGACAAAGGTTTCATTTAGGGTTAATCTCAATTTAACTCTTACCCTAATCCCAATCCTAGCCCTAACCATAAGCCTTGCCAAACCTTACCCTAAGAAGCTAAATGGTTTTGACATCTTTCTCATAAAACAAGGAATATAAACACTTATTTTTAAGGAAATTTCTCTGAAAAGTGATAGTAGTTTATGAATGCTCATTTGTAATTTAAATCAAAACCACCAAAAGCACTCAGTGAATACAGTGTATCTCTTGACTGCTATCAGAGCATTCATCTAGGTATTGTAGTCTACAGATGACATCTTGGCAACTAGGGAGAATGAGGCAAGAGCCCTGCTAGTTGGATTCCATCCTGAGCTCTGACTCAAAATTAAATTTGTAGAAAGTTGAGGAATGGAGGTCAGTGATAAAAGGCTCACCTGGCATCCATAGGTCCTGTGCTCAATCCAGCACAAGAAACAGAAGGAGAAAGAGAAAAAGAGAGAGAGAGACTACAATGACAGGAATTTGCAAAGCTTTCTTCAGATGAGTTATCAGATAGCTACATCTCAGCCTCTACAGTAGGTAACACTGTGAGTCTTACAGACACACTTACATTCATGGTCTTCCTTATCTCCATCTGATTCAACATCGGTGGAGACTCCATTGATAACGCCCAGCAAAAACTCTGCAGAGTTGGTGTACAGCTCACAGTTGTAACCTATGGAACAAAGAAGGTGACCCAAGAAGACAAATCTGATGACGTTGGAAATAAAAACCATCCATATCAGAAGATAAGTGAGGTGAGCCAGGTGAACACAGAATCTAAAAACTTCTCACTCAACTTCTCTCTTCTCCCCTGACTCATTTAGCCTAACCTGAATGTGTTTGATGTTTCAGTGATACTCTATATCATATATATCAAGAAAAAATATTAGTGCCAGAGTGTATGTGCTTCTGAATTGCCCTAGGAACACTGAAACAGCAGTACACATGGTAGTAATGATGACTTTCTTACCTATTCACCTCAGAAGTCTAATTTTTATTTGTGATGCTATCATTAACTCCAGACAGACAAGAAATTCCCACAGTGGCATTCTGCAGAGAATGTGACTAACGCAGCACACCTGAACTCACACCTCAACTTCTTTTGGTGCAATCATCTCAACTCAGCTTGAAATCTGACAGTGAAATTCAACTCCCAGTATGCATATATATTTTTTAAATGAAATAGATGAAACATAGCCATATTAAGACAGCTGGCTAGTAAATATTTAAAATTGTATTTAGGTCTGGAGAAGCATCTCTAACCATATGAAAATATCTAAAACAATTAAGCAGAGATCATATACCATTAACACTAAATCACCTGACTCAATCTAAGGTAGAAGCAGTGCAGAAAAATGGGAACATTAAAAAACAATTAAATAATATAGGGAAATTGTGAGTTTGAGGTCAGGATGGCAACTTAGTGAGTTAATGAGATACTCTGTCTAAAAATAAAAACTTTAAAAATGATTAGACATGTAGCTCAGTATGCAAGCTTTCCCCCACTTCTCACTACACCCCCCCAAAAATACCAGGTATGTTTAAGTGACAAGTAACTAGCTGTGTGTGAGTCCAACACACTAATTACTAAACTCTTGAGGAAAAAATCAATACACCTGGAAGGCAACACAAGTACAAGTCAAGACACAGGTATACACATATACTCAAAAAGGACAGGAATGGAAGGAGACCTAAGCTACAAAAAAGTGCTGAAAAGTACAGAAAAGTTTTGATACTGATCTGTCCAAAGATGCTTTAGAATGGTAGAACCCAAGGATCATCTACACAAGATTGAACAGTTCTCCTGTGACCTGCTGTGCTCTCTTCAAGGATTCTTTGCATGAGGCACCTGCTTCAGGCAAGTCAACCTCACCTGCTGATGCAAAGTGCTCTGCAGCCCTCTGTGCAGGGCCATGGAATATTAGTTTTCCTGCAGCCAGTATGGTGAGACTATCAAACATCTTGAAGATGGAATTACGAGGTTCACGAATGGAGAAGATGATTGTTCGTCTCTTCTTAGAAATCCTAGAAAGCAGAGGAAACAAGCATTCATTACACATCTAAACTTGGAAGCTCCTGATAAAATACATTATTCCTGATTTTAGAGCATTTGATCCCAGTTCAACTTGATTTTTCTCTTATAAATGTTTTATTGAGTCTGATTTGGTTAACTAAGGCTGACTTTAATGGCTTCATTTAAAAAATGCAAGGGTTTCATAAATGATGGTGCATTAACAGTGTACAATCCACGAGAAGCCTTATTAAAATGAGATTCTTGAGCAGTCTTTCCAGACACTGAATTAGAATCTCTATGCTATGCTCAAGGAGTCCAGATTATTAAGAACTACCTCAAGTAATCTGAAAATATACTCACTAACGTATTTTATAAACTCAGTATTTAACCAATAATTACCTGCTTAATTTTAAGTCTTCTTGCACTTTATGATTATTATTATTCTCACTTGAGAGAACAACATTTATAAGTACCACACACACGAATATTATAAATATGTATATATATCATTTTGCATACAGGAATCAAATATATAAAATGCATTACTGTCAATATGATATATACACACACACACACTCATAAGTATTCATTTCTTGGGTTTGTCTACTATGGATCTAGAAGTAATGATAACTCCACAGTTGTCACTCAGTGTTAAGCCAGGGCACTGAGTAGGTGAATAGGGTCCATTTAAAAGTAGATGATAGGGCCAAGCATAGTGGCTCATGCCTGTAATCCCAGAACTCGGGAGGCTGAAGCAGGAGGATCGTTGTGAGTTCGAGACCAGCCTGGGCTACAAAGTGAGCAAGGCCAGCCTGAACTGCATAGCAAGACCCTGTCTCAAAAAGACAATAAGTAAGTAAATAAATAAATAAAAGTAGATGATTGCACAGACAGATATACAGAGGGAGAAGTTGATCATCTCCAAGGTGATGGCACTTTATTCAGAAGAACAATGCAATGGACACCTTGATCTCAGAATTTCAACCTCCAGAGCTATAAAAAATTAAATTTCTCTTGTTAAGCCACCAATTCTGTGGTGTTTTGTTACAACAGTACCTTAGCCAACCTCCATTTGTCTTACTCACTGGGTTCTGTCCTTCCATACTCTTTGATGTCCCACATGCACCAGGCTGGCTTGGCCACAGGGACGCTGGCTGTTCCTTCAGCCAGAGCTCTCTCGGGGTTTCAGTCTGGCCTCACTCCTGCTTGCAGCTCAGTGGCCACAGTCTTGAGGTCTTCTCTGACCCTCCTGCTATTATAATCAGCCCTCACAACCTCCATGGCAACCCCTTCCTGTGCTTCTCTTTCCTCTTTCCTCATACCACTACTGTGCTGATTGCTTCCCTCAACCAAGAATAGAAGAAATTCTGCTGTTTCATTGTTGCATCCTCTGTACTAAAGAACATTTTGCACACAGAAGTAACCAGGTATTGAATAAATAAAAGAACAGTTCCTATAGCAGTTACCTTTTCAGAAGTAAAAAGACAGCATAGGCTGTCTTCCAGTCTAATGCATTTGTGGGCTCATCCAGGAACAAGATGGAAGGATTGGTGACCAACTCCATGGCAATACTGGTCTTTTTTCTTTCTGCCCTAGACACACCATGGCTTTGTTCAGTTCCAACCTAAAACAAAATATGACCATTAGGAATGATCACAAATACTACCATTTGGTGAAAAATTTTTTTCATCCTGTGTAATTTAAAATATTATGTGAAAAATTAGCCAGGTGTAGTGGCACACACCTTTAATTCCAGCCCTTGGAAGGTTGAGGCAAAAAGATTGGTGTGAATTTGAGGCCAGCCTATGCTACAAGGTGAGTTCAAGATCAGCCTGAACTGCATAGTGAGACCCTTGATCAAAAAGACAAAAAAAAGTTGGTTTCGTACAATATTATCAATGAAGTAAGTAGATTATTTTCTCTGAATTTATGTTAGTGTTCACAATATCATAAAAAGTAAAAAAATATAATTATTTAAATCAGTTATATTATGTGAATTTTAAAAAGTCAATAATTTATTTCAATGTTTTTGGTGAAAATACTACATATTAATATAGGATGATAAATAGATTTAAAAAACTGAGTAAAATGAAGTACCTGGTGGAAAAGGAAAAATCAAGTAAAATATAGAGCCCAAGAGAAAGGAAAAATGAATCATTCATAATAAGAAAGTAAGTAGTAAATGGTAGCATGGCAGGGCCATTTTCCAAACTGGAAGAGTTCACAAAAGTCTTTCAGCAAGTGTCATGCGAAGCAGCAGTTAGCAGAACCCTTGTTTTTCACTGAGGGAACTAAAGGTTGTCACATCAGGTTAAAGCACAGACATTATCATCCAAATAGTTCATTTTCTCCTAAAACCCCAAATATCTGTTCAAGATTTCTTTTATAGGAAGTTCTCAACTAGAAAGGACACTCCTCTGATTTGCATTCATGGTCCTACACAACCCTCGAAATAGGGAGTTTCTTTGTTCTCCCTCTTTCTGTCTCTCTCTCTGTCTCTCTCTGTCTCTGTCTCTGTCTCTCTCTCTCTCTCTCTCTCTCTCTCTCTCTGTCTTTCTTTCTTTTGGCCCACAAATCTATTTCTAAATCTGGAAAATGAGCCTCACAGAAAAGAGTTGGGGGGAAAAGAGAGAATAAAGGCATAATTTACATGGGGAAAAGGAGAGAAAAGGACATAAAAATATAACCTGAGAATTACACCAGGTAAAATGTGCCGAATGAAATTCCCTGCAACTCATTATATAACAATTCCTGAAATGAACTTTCAAAAGCAACAGCACAAACTTCCCTGGAATAAAGAGAGAGAGATGAATTCCTAAGTTTGAAAAGAGAAAAGCACATGTAGAAAAATCAATGTCAAATTATCAAATGATCCAGCACAGCGAAGCTGGGTGAGGATCATTTGAAAACCACTACATGAGGAACAGGTTTCTTTCCTAGGGCTTTTTCTGCCCCAGGATCAAACCATTCTTAAATAATTTTTTCAGCTTGATTTAAATGTCCTCATCAAAATGCTTTCTTCCTCTCTACAGAAAGCAATCACTTTGACCACAAGCATAAAAAAAAAAAAAACTATTTTCACACACATGAAGTCTTATGTGGCTGTGATTTTACCAGTTTTAACCACATTACCTTGGAATTTGCCACTTTATCCAGACCTAATTCTTGAATGGCCTCATTAATCTTCTCATTTTTTTCATGATTGGTCATGGTTGTGGGAAGCCGAAGAGCTGCTGAGAAGCTCAAGTTTTCTCTTACGGTCAGTGTGCCCATCATGACATCATTCTTAAGGCAAATGATAATTTTTTTAAAAATTTTATTTAAAGAGAAAAAAATCAAATCAGAAAAAGGGTAGAAATAATACATAATTTCAAAAAAAAAACAATAAGAAATCACTAGCTGATGAATTACATATTGAACTCAGAAATAATTGTTCATGTTACAAAATTAAAGCATACAAAGTGGACATTCAAACAGTGAGACTGAAAACACTTCTGTTCAATGATTCAACAAAAAGTAATATGGTTATCAATGCTACACACTTAAACATACATGCAATTATATACTTTAGAGCACTTCCTTTTCCTCTCTTTTTTACAATAGCAATTACACATTTTGGGTTGTATTACTCCTACAGTTCTTATTACTTTTTACACTAGAGACACAATGTGATATTTATAAATATGATTCTGATTTATTTAACTTATGAGGATAGTCTCAAGTTGTCTCCATTTTACCTATGAAGGCCTCAAGATCATCTTTTTTGTAGCTGAGTAATATTCCATTGTATAAAAATACCACATCTTTTTCATTCACTCTGCGGTTGATGGGCATCTTTGTTGTTTCCAAGATTAGCTAGTTCAAATTGTCCTGTTATGAACATGGGTGCACATATATCACTGTGATATGACCTCTCAGTTTTTTCACAGAAAATACCCAGGAGGGGAATAGCTGGATTGAATGGAATTTCCAATCCTAGTCTACTGAGAAATCTCCATACTGATTTCCATAGTGGCTGCACCAGTCTACATGCCCACCAACAGTGAAAAAGTATTATTTTTCACCACAGCCTCACCAACATTTGTTATCAGTTGATTTCTTGATAGCAGCCATTCTTTCCAGAGAGAGGTGAAATATCAATTTTTTTTAAGTTGCATTTCTCAAATGACCAGTGATGGTGAATATTTCTTCATGTATTTATTTGCCATTTGTATATCTTCATCTGAGAACTGTGTGTTCATCTCTGATGCCCATTTTTGGAGAAGGTCTTTGAATTTGGGGGGCTTGATGTTTTTCAATTCTTTATATGTTTTGGTTATAAGTCCCTTGTCTGAGGGGTTGTTGGCTAAAATTCTTTCCCACTCTGTGGGTTTTCTTTTCACTCTGTTGGTGATTTTTTTTTGAAGTGCAAAAAATTTTCAGTAATATGAGTTTCCAATTGTTGATTCTTTGAAGTGTTTCCTGTACAGTTTGCGTCTTGTTCATGAATTCTCTGCCTACCCCTATGTCTCCAAGACTTCTCCCTACCTTGTCTTCCAGTAGATTTAGTGTTTCTGTTTTAATATTTAGGTCTTTTATTCAGGTAAATGGTATTTAAAGAGACAAATTGAGTCTTTTAAAAGCTCATCCATCATTCTAGAACACATATGTTAATACAAGAACATAACATCCCCAAAGTAGAACTCTAGCTACATTCAATTCTATGAATTACAGTAACTACATGTTAGAGGTCTGAGGAACCCATTGGAATAAATGTCACCCACATTTGCACACCAAAGGATAGTACAGCCATTATGATTTTCTCATTCTCTTATAATTAATTTGTGTTTTGTTTATTCTTTTGCAGAAACAGGATATTTAGCACATATTAGAAACAGGCATGAAATTTTTTTTTACAGATTGTAAGCTGTACTCTTAAAGGTGGTTCACACACTCAAAGACTTGAGAGTTTTCAAGCTGGAGGAAAGGGATATCTTTAAAGTAAGTTATCTACAATGTGCATTTTCATTCTCTCTCAGGTTACAGAGCATGTGATTCAACTTGAGAGAGTCTGTTGCCAAGTTGTTGTTTTGGGCCTGGAGGAAAAGGCAACTTGCAGGTAAAAGGGGCAGGTCCCATACCCTGAATTTTAGAAGCTATTCGGGAAAGTTCAGAAGGGTGCACCAGTTGAGGTGGCCAGCAAAAGTAAGGAAACAAAAGCTTGTCTTGCTGCAGTTTTTCTTAAAAGTATATTTTGTTTTTAAGTATAATTTTAAAATCTCAATTTCCATGTTTTCTGTCTACCTGTTTTTATCTTTTTTTTTCTGTTTCATGATGTAACAAGAACTTTTAGACATTTTTCTAAAATGATTTGGCAAGGACAGCTTCAAAGGAGTGCAAAAACTGTAGACAGCATAACATTAGACACTGTAGAATTGATATACCAGATACAATGTATGACGCTATCCTACAAAGGTCACAGTTCATTTCAGAACTGCATCTCCATATAATAACACACTAAGCTGGTCTCAGGATACTTAGTTCTACATGCAGGTTTTCTAAGCAGCTGGATGCTATAAACCAAGGCACTTGCCCATATAAAAATGAGAAATCTAAAATGCAAACCCAGTAATACTCACTTGTGACACATAACCTGAATAACATTTGAAATTGGCAGGATAAGATTCTCCATTTATCAAGACATCTCCAGAGAAATTTTCAGCATGTTTCCTTGCAGCTAAGACATCTAACAATCTATAAAAGAATATACATATTTTGGAGTTTCTATCCTAAAGCACAGGCTATATTTATGTTCCTTTCTGCTCAAGTCAGAAAAATATCTAAGCAATATATTCTATGTTTTATCTAAATATATACATTCATTATAGGATATGTGGAAGTCTCCCAAAATAAAAATATGTTATCATTTGTTTATCAGGAACAGACTTTCCAAATTATTCTTCTGGTATTAGAACTTGTATGCTCCAAGCCAGGCAATGTGCTCTTTCATGTAACACTCATGACCATACATAAAACATCTGTTACATCTTCCCATTTCAATTATTCATTTATTTTCACATTCTATGGGTTCAGAATATTGGCTGCTGAAAGCCAAACATTTCATAATATTCTAGTAGTAAACATGACCAATAAGACTTCATAGTATTTCACAAGCTGACCTAACTGAACACTATCCATAGCAACCAGGGCCAGACCAGATGTGCACAGAAAATATTGAACCAATCCCTGCTCATGTAACAGTGATTCTTTTAAAGGACACTGAAACTACTAACATGGCTAACATACTTGCTTTTATACTCACACAGATTTGCCTGAACCTGGAGGTCCAACAATGGCATTGAGGCCAGGTCTCATGATCCCACTGTAAGCATAAAAATTTATTGACTTACTACTTCACATTAAACAAAACTGTGTTAATTTTGAGTTTTAATTGAGTACACTTAGTATAGGCTGATGAAATTCAATGCAAAAAGCAAGAATCAACCTAAAATAAAAAAAAAACTGATTAACAGAAGTTTAAATATAAAGTTAGGATTTTTTCAGTCACAACTTATAAAAATGACTCAGGTCTCTTTAGTATCCTTCATGTACAGGACACTTTGTTTGGCAAACACTTGTGTCCATGAATAACTTGGTTCATCTTTGGTAAACTTTTGCTTCGCTTCATGAACTGCTCATTGGGTGACAAACAGGACCACGATCATCTTCCCACAGGAATATAAATGTAGGCTTGTTTTGTGATCTGGCATATGATTATAGCTTTCTCTAGTTGAGATCATGATTCCAGACTGTACTATACACTTTCTTTAAAAAGCATTTTGAAGAGCTTTTTAGCATATCCAGTATTATTTGATCCAGCACAGCTCCAAAGAAAGTGCAGAGCAAGCATCATGGGAAAGTGTACAGCCATGAGGAAGGTGGCAAACATGTGCAGACCAATCATGAGTTAAGTCAGGTTACCCTTCTCTGCTATCACACTGTCTTCTACAGTACTTTTTAAAAATACTATTGTGGGTAAAAATACATATGGTTCAGAATGGATTAGCTTTGTTTACATTGAATCTTCTGGGAAAATTTGATTCAGTTTCCAATGAAAATTTGTTTTCAGCCCGATTAGTGGAGGTTTGGCAGAAATTAATTTTATGTATACTGAACCTGATGGAGAAATTTGATTCTGTTTATGATAAACCCTATTCCAGTTCAAAAATTATGAAATGCATTAAGTTCACTAAAGGAGGCATGACAGTATTCTCAAAGCCACTGATCTCTTGGTAACTTTCTCTATGGAAACAAAATTGATTTTAAAAATACATGATTATACAAAAAGATTTATTACATTGACTTACAGGTACAGAAGTAAGAGAGTCACAGGCCATCTACAGGATCAGAGGAAAGATATTCCAGTATGGCCTTCTGTGCGGCTTATCCAGAGGATCCAGGGGCAACCAGAGCTGAAAGTTCGAAAACTTACAATAGAGTCACTTGTGTGAATCTCAATCAGAAGGCCGAAGAGTCTGCATGGAAAAGCTCAGGAGCTACAATGATGAAGAAAGTAGAGACAGGGGTCCAAAATCTATAGCAACAAGTGGTGCAAAATACATACATACACACACACACATACATACATACCAAAAAAGTAACACTTCCTTTTTCTCTTTGAATTCTGTGCCTCCAATCCATGTGCTCATTGAAACTCACATTTTTGGCATATGAGTCAATCTTTCACAAACACAACTGCAATTTAGTAATTCCCTCAGGTGGTTCTTATTCAAGTTGAAACATAACAGTAGATCATCACAGTTCACTGTTTCTAAATAGGCAATCAGATGCATCTCCTTAAACAACACTTAAGCTCCAAATACAATAGAAAATACTTCATTACACTGAATGTAGCACAACTTTTATGCATACAAAAGACAACACACTAACTTACTCTTAGAATAGAACACATAGTATTTTTCTGGATGGGCCTTATTCTTCTTCTAAATTCATTAAATTATGTATTATCTTGCAGATTTAACAAAGCTTAACAATAAATAAACATTATGCTACAAAGAAAGAAAACAAAGATATCATTTAATATATGTGTTAATATGCACAAATATATAAACAAAATGAGAGGGATAAACTCATAAAAATTGTAATCAATACTTCTGTAACTGGCTGGTGTTTCTCTCTCACACTGATAACTAATTTCTTTTTTTTTTTTTTTTTTGTACAGGGGATCGAACTCATGACCTTGTGCTTACCAGGCAAGCACTTAAGCCACTGAGCTAAATCCCCAGTCCATGATAACTAATTTCTACCACCCATTATTTCGGTCTTGGTAAAACATCTCATTGGGACTTGGTTGGTGATCGGGCAGGGTGACACTTCATGAAAGCTCTGGATCTCTGGTCATCCATGTTGCATTGAGTGTCATAGTTACCCATTGCTATCGTTTATGTCTTCAGTGACTTCCAGAAGTCTCATGTGCTCAGTGGTGGGTGTTTAGATGCTGGTGGGATCATGAGAGTGCTATACCTGACTTGTTAAAAATGGAGTCTTGTTGGTAATGGGTCACTGAAAGAGTCACCATGAATGACGCATCCCCCTTTCTACCTCCTCAGTTTCTCTCTCTCTCTCTCTCTGCTTCTGATAGCTATAAGTTGAGCAGTTTTTCCTCCAGCTTTCCCTCTATCATGCCATTTCTTGTTTGAAGATGTTGCTAATTTAAGTTTGAGTTTTGCGCTTCAGTGATGAGAAAGTAGCTAAGATACTCACTGACCTGAATAACTCGCCTGGTAATATTTAGTCTCTAGGTGGCCTCCTGCACTCCACATATACTCCAAATATCCTTTTCTTTACAGCAATTGTGGAGGATAAATCCAATTTCTCCTTCATAGACTGGGTTAATCCTCTATCCTAACAACACATATCCTTTAAAAATCTTGTTGATTGAGACCTGATGTACACAAAATAACCAGAGTGAAATCATTGATTCCAGTTCAATAGAATCACTGTTATGTCCTCTTGTACTATCATTGCTCCTTCTGGAACTAAGAACTCTAGATCTGCTGAGCATCAGACAGCAAGAATAGGAAGCAAAACTTTGCTAGTTTATTGCTAAGAGTAATGGCGAATGATGCCATTTTCTCTTCTACTTCTTTATTAATTGAACAACGACTCCTGGCTGTAGGAGAAAGTGTAGCATATATTGTACACTTATTCAAAGTATGTACAGCATTCAGAAAAAATTTTCCCCAGTTACAATGATTTTTGTACCTTGCTGTTAATCTTATTGTGTCTTGAAACTCCATTGCACCTTTATAGCACATTTATACCAATCCACTTGCTGCTTTACAATAAGGAAAAGACTAGAGCAGTGAATTCCAAAAGCATGAGCCCATTTTTGCACCTCATTGGCAGTGAAGTGTATTCCTCAGTCAGAAGCAGAGCTATATAAAATACTGTGATGGTGTATGTTATTTTGTAAGTCCACAGATGAGAGTTTAGGCAGCTTATCCATGGATTCAACAGCACTGCAACCACCCAAAGGTTTATCTGGTAGACAGTCTCTGCTGAACACCTTATATGCCAGTGGCACAGACCAAATCTGAGGTCCCAATATGGCCCCTTTGCTTTAGGATACCAGTCTGTGACCTGTTGGCAATTTGATTATATTGGACACTTCCATCATACAATGGGCAGAGCTTCATTATGACTGAAATATTCTTATTGTGGATTTTCCCTCCTTTCCCATTTTCTCTGACTGTCACAATTATACAATGGCAAATAGAAGGGTTGGTGAAATGTACATTTTGTATAGCTAACTGACTGAGGTATCTCTCATTGAAAGTTTGGACATAGCTAATGAACTCTTAGTTAACCTGGAACAAGCCATAACAACCATCCCAGAAACCATCAGGAGCTGCCTGTTGATGAAAGATTGTAAAAAGCACTTTTTGGCATTTTATAGAGGACTGAAGTATGAGAAATATTCAGACCCAGATGTAAATCCAGACCTCTTATAGATCAAAGCTTCACTTGTGAATTTGGGGAGAAGTTCTGACTCATTGCTCTCAGATTGCAAGATATGGAGTGCTGTGAGGATGCTTTAATTTAGTGCTTTGCAAGTGTATATTCTTTCCTTCATCTTCCCATCTTCTTTACCTCATTCATCAAATATACATGTAACATATATATTGTATATATATATATGGGAAGTTTCAGTATATGCACAAAGAGAAAAAAATTAATTTTTAAACCTAAATGATGCCTTTGTTGGAATATCAGTGTAATCCACATGAACCTTGTGCATATAGAACTTCAACAGCCTATTATCCAACAATCCATTATTAAGATCTGACCTTTTCAAATCTTCTCTCAATGTCCAAGTACACATCACTCCCTATATACCTTCTGGTCCCACAAATATACTCTAAGACTCCACTCCATCACACATCTATGTAAGATGCAAAAATAATAAAAACAGTGAACAACCTACCTGTTTCTTTCAAGTATTATTTCTGTTTTCTCTTTTTCTTTTTTCTAATTTATCATCTTGATTTTTCTCTTTCTTCCCCCACTCACTCCCTAAATCCTAGTCCACTAGCCAGGGATAGAATAAGTTAATCTATTCCTCGTAGATCAAAGGAGAAACTATTAAAACAAATTTTAAGGTAAATGAGTGACATATGACTGAATCTGTTGATATTATATCATCATTAAGGATTCTCTCCCTAAGAAACAGAGACTATCTATTCCTATTCACATAAATAGATTTAAAATATGTGTAAACATAAAAAATTGAACAAAGCAAAGTTCATAACAAAAGGAAAAAGCAATACCTAATAACGTTTCCTTGCTAGCAACAGAATGTGTCCACTCAAATTGAACTCCAGCCTTCAGCACACACACACATATGCACATGCACAGATACACAGACACACACACACACAGAGAGAGAGAGAGAGAGAGAGAGAGAGAGAGAGAGAGAGAGAGAGAGAGAAACAGAAACAGGAGAAAGCACACAACAAAATGCCTCGAAAACAACTAATTCCCCAATGGCATTTATGGAGAGAAAATCAGACACCCAAAGATTGAAATATACAAAATGATAACAGAGAAAACAGGAAGATCAATAAGATATTCAGTAGGCCCAAAGATGATGAATCCAAAGGAATAAGGAACTTAACTATCAGTGAGTTTAAAGAAAAAAAACGAATAAAGAACTTTTAGCAGTGAGTCACCAGCAGGTTTTCCACAGGACAAGAAATGCAAGTAGCCAGCGGAGGTAGATTTTGTGCCCTGGCTGCAGCCACATGCTCACTCCTAGCCGGAGCTGCATTGTTTCAGCTCAAGACATGGCCACAGAGGAGCCTGCCAACTGACCAATCTGATGGTAGATGATGCTTTCAAAAGAAGTGAAAAGTCTGAAATCTACTTTTCATCTCAGAAAGCCACAAAAATCTGCATTGGAGGAGCAATACTCCTCACACACATGGTCACTCAGGTCCCCACACAAAACAAAGCACCCACCAGTGAAGGGCAGAGCCACCCACTAAGTCCAAGGCAGTACTACAATTTGTTCCTTATGATGTGGAGCACCAGAGGTGAGAAATAAAAAACTGCACTAACCCTCAGTGAGGACAATCTCAAAGAGAGAAAGGAGCAAATGGATTCCATGACTATGGACATTTAGTCCAGTCTGCAATGTGCTCTCCATCTACCTAAAAAGCTATTGGCAAAGGAATGAAGATGTGTTATGTACATGTGCCAACTCCTCACAAGACAGTTAAGTGTTATCTATCACAACCATGACGGGAATAAAGTTTGGAGTCAAAAGATGGGTGGAGGGTTAGGGTATGAAGGAAAAGCAGATAGAAAAGGGGAAATAAAATATATTATGTCTATGTACCAATTCCCCACAATCATGTACTAATGAAAACACTTCAAAAATAAACTTATAAATACAGTAGAATATATGATTGTCTTATGTAGCAAAGAATTGAAGTCCATAAAAAGGTACCACAAGGAAATCTAGGGAATAAAATTTTTTTTGAAATTACTATAGGCAGCACAGCCAGGGATTTAGCACAGTGGCATAAGTGCCTGCTTGGCAAACATGAGGTTGTGAGTTTAATCCCTGGTCTAAAAAAAAAAAAAAAAAAAGCCCCTCGTCTGAGAACACCCATCAAGCCCTGGCCCGGGATGGCTCGGACCACTGCCGTGTATCTGCCCATTGGACAAACATCAAGTATACAGTAGGACCCAAAAATTCACACTATGAGCTATTGAGCCTGTTGGGACTGAAAGATCAAACATTTATCCAAAAGGTAAAAATGACAAAACAAAAAGGCAAAACGCAATCTCAAACATCTAGTCTATCAGGAGCAAGTACAGGTGACATTGAAATAGAGGAATTTAAAAGTCATGCAACAGAAATCTCTGAAAAGATAGCAAATGAAGTAAAGAAACAAATCCATGAGGCTATAGAGCAAATCAAATTAGAAATAATGACTTATGTAAAGACAGAAATAACAACCTTAGTATGAGGTGCTCAACATAGTGAGAGAAAAAAATAGATAAAAAAATACAGGGACATGGGAAATTGAAACTTTGAATGAACAATGCACAAAACAAGCAGAATCCATGTATCAAATTCAAAGAGATATCCAAAAAATAAAAAATTGTATTGAAAGCTGGCTAAACCATTTAAATAAAGCTGAGGATAGAATTTCAGACCTTGAGGACAGGAACACAGACTGCAATCATGAAAGAGTAGAACTTATAAAAACAGTAAAGCAACATGACATGACAATCCAGCAGCTTCAAGATGATTCCAGGAGAAACAATATAATATTAATAGGCACCAGTGATGATGCAGGAGTCCCTGAAAATGACATAACTAAACTATTCACAGAAGTAACAGCAGATAATTTCCCACACATGGGGAAAAATTTGATATACAAATAAGTGAGGGATACAGAATGCCAAGCAATCACAACCAACGTAGATCTACACCCAGACATAAAATAATTAAGGTCCCAGACAGACAGCATACAAATAGAATGCTAAAAGCTGTTAGAGAAAAAACACAACTCACCTATAAAAGAAAGCCTATTAGAATAATGGCAGATTTCTAAGCACAAATCTTCAGGTTAACATGAGCTTGTAATGAAATATTTCAATCCTTAAAAGAAAAAAACTTTCAACCCAGACTGATGTATCCAATAAAACTGTCTTTCAAATTTAATGGAGAAACAAGGTATTTCCATGACAAAGAGGAACTGAAGAAATTCATGTACACCAAACTAACCCTAGAAAATGTACTGAAAGACATGCTACATGGAGATTAAAAAGACCACAAACTCCAGAACAACAACAGAAGGAAACTACCAGGCTGGACAAAAAAATAAACAAGGGAGAAAAACAGGAAGCCAAAAATAAAAACAAAACATGGCATAGTCAAGCCAGTACATTATCAGTGATATCCACAAATGAAAACGGGATCAATTCACCTATTAAAACAAATAGTTTAAAAAAATGGATCAAGAAACAGGATCCCATAATGTGCTGTATACCAGAAACACATCTGACTCAAAAAGAAATTCATAGATTAAAAGTCAAAGGATGGAAAACAGTATTTGTTGCAACAGGAACCCAAAAAAAGCAGGGGTAGCTAGTCCATTTGCAGACAAAGTGAACTTCATATCTAAAAGTATTAAAACAGATAAAGAAGGCCACTACATACTTGTAAGTAGAAAACTACAAGAGGAAGAACTAACAATTTTAAATATATGTGCACCAAATACAGGAGCACCCAACTATATAAGACAAACACTAATGGACATGAAAAAACAAATACACAAGAACAGAGTAGTAATAGGAGATCTTAACACCCCATTGTCACAAAGAGATATATTAACTAGACAAAAAGTCATAAATAAATAACAGAACTGAATCATACCTCTGAGTGAATGGACTTAGTGGATGCTTACAGAGTGTTCCACCCAACCACAGTAGAATATAGATTCTTCTCAGGTTCACATGGGTCATTCTCCAAAATAGACTATATATTAACCCATAAAGCTTTCTTAACTAGATGCAAAGGGAGCAGATTTATCCCATGCATAATATTTGATCATATTTAATCATAGCACACAACAGTTGGTAATCAATGGCAAAAAAACCTGCATAAATACATGGAAATAAATCACTACCTTCTGAATAACTGGTGGGATTCAGATGAAATTAAAGAATAAATAAAACAATACCTAAAATACAATAAAAATGCAGATACAACATACCGTAACCTATGGGATGCAATGAAAGCAGTCTTAAGAGGGAAATTACAGAAATAGTCACATCAAGAAAATGGAATGAACACAAATAAATAACCTAATGCTACATCTCAAGCTTCTAGAAAAGGAAGAGCAAGTTAAACCCAAAGCTCAGAGAAGAGAGGAAATTTTAAAGATTAGAGCAGAAATTAATTCATTGAAACTAAAAAAAAATACAAAGAATTAATGAACCAAAGAACTGGGTTTTTTAGAGAATAAACAAAATTGATAAACCCCTGGCCAACTTTATCAGGAAAAAGAAAGAAAAAACTCAAATCCATGCAAGAAGGGTGGAAAAGAAGGAAATTACTAGAGATCCCATGGAAATTCAAAAGATCGTGAACACCTACTTTGAAAATCTCTACTCACATAAATTGGAAAACACAGAGGAAATGGACAGATTTCTAAGATTATATGAACTACCAATGCTCAATCCAGAAGATTTAACAATTTTGAATAACCCAATGTCAGCTACTGAAATAGAAAACATGATTAAAAATTTACCAACAAAGAGAAGCCCAGGTCCTGATGGACTCACAGTTGAATTCTTTAAAAAAACAAAAACAAAACTAGAGAAAATTTAACAGAAATACTCCTTAAACTCTGCAATGAAATTGAAAGAGAAGCAGTCCTCCCTAGCTCTTACTTGAAGGCAAGTATCACTGATACCAAAACCAGAGAAAGACACAACCAAACAGGAAAACTATAGACCAATCTCACTAATAAACACTGATGCGAAGATTCTCAATAAAATATTGGCAATTAGAATGCAGCAAGTTATCAAGAATATTATACACCACAACCAAGTGGGATTTATTCCAGGAATGCAGGGATGGTTCAACACACGCAACTCAATAAATGTAATACACCACATCAACAGAGCCAAAAATAAAAATCGCATAATCATCTCAATAGATGCAAAAAAAACTTTCAATGAAGTCCAACACCTTTTCATGAAAAAAAACCTTACAGTAACTTGGAATAGACAGTATGCACCTCAATCTTGTAAAGACCATCTATGACAAACCAACAGCCAAGAATATACTAAACATTCACTCTAAAATCAGTAACAAGACAAGGATGTCCACTATCACCACTCCTTTTCAATATAGTTCTGGAAATATTAGCCAGACAAGAGAGGAGAACTAAAAGGAATAAAAATAGGAAAAGAAGAAGTTAAACTATCATTATTTGCATATGATATGATATGATTCTCTATATAGAACACCCCCAAAAACTCCATTAAAAGACAAGTAGAGGTAATAAACAAATTCAGCAGCATAGTTGGATACAAAGTCAACACTCAAAAATCAACAGCATTCCTTTACACAAGCAAAATGAGAGAGAAATTATGAAAATATTGCCTTTCACAATAGCATCTAAAAAAATGAAATACTTAGGAATCAAACTAACCAAGAATGTAAAAGACTTTTGTGCTGAAAATTATACTACTCCAAAAAAAGGAGATTGAAGAGGATATTAGAAAATGGAAGGTTATTCCTTGCTCTTGGCTAGGAACAACCAACATTGTGAAAATGGCTATACTCCCAAAACTGCTATACAGATTGAATGCAATCCCAATAAAAACACCATTAACATAACTTACAGATATAGAAAAAAATATTTGAAAATTTATCTGGAAACAGAAGAAACCTAGAATAGCAAAGGTGATTCTGCACAACAAAGGCAAAACAAGAGGCATCTCAATTCCTGATTTGAAACTATACCACAAAGCCACAGTGATAAAATCAGCATGGTACTGGCAAAGAAACAGACCTGAGGATCAATACAAGAGATTAGAAGATGCAAACACTACAACAAAGACACTCGGCTGCCTTATATTTGACAAAGGTGCTAAATATGTTAACTGGAAAAAAGGCAGCCTCTTTAATAAATGGTGTTGGACAAATTGGCTTTCCTCATGCCAAAGACCCGAAAATAGACCTATGCCTATCATCATACACTAAAGTAAAGTCAAAATGGGTCAAGGATCTAAATATTAAAACAAAAACACTAAATCTACTGGTGGACATGGTAGGTTAAAATCTTGGAGACATAAGGGTAAGGAGAGAAATCATGAATAAAAAAAAATACATGGGAAATACTTCAAAGAATCAACAACTGGGATCTCACATTACTAAAAAGTTTTTGCACCTCAAAAGAAATCACCAACAAAGTGAAAAGAAAACCCACAGAATGGGAAAGAATTTTAGCCAACAATCCCTCAGACAAAGAACTTATATCCAGAACATATAAAGAATTGAAAAACATCAAGCCCCCAAAATTCAAAGACCCTCTCCAAAAATTGGCATCAGAGATGAACACACAGTTCTCAGATGAAGATATACAAATGGCAAATAAAGATATGAAGAAATGTTCACTATCACTGGTCCTTTGAGAAAATGCAAATTAAAACAACTTTGAGATTTCATCTCAACTGAGAAAGAAAGGCTGCCATTAAGAAAACAACTGATAACAAATATTGGTGAGGCTGTGTGGAAAAAGGAATACTTCTCCACTGGTGGTGGGAATGCAGACTGTTGCAACCATTGTGGAAGTCAGTGTGGGTGTTCCTCAAAAAACTAGGATTGGAAGTTCCATTCAATCCAGCTATTCCCCTTCTGGGTATTTTCCCAGAAAAATTGAAAAAGTCATGTGACAGTGATATATATGCACCCATGTTCATAATGGCACAATTTTTGATAGCTAAATCTTGGAAACAACCAAAATGCCCATCAACTGCAGAGTGGAAGAAAAAATTGTGATATTTTTATGCAATGAAATACAGTTCAGCTATAAAAATGATGATCTTGAGACCTTTATAGGTAAATGGAGGCAACTTGAGAATATCCTCATTAGTGAAATAAACAAGATTCACATTAGTAAATATCACATTGTCTCTCTAAAATAATAAGAACTGGCAGAATAATGGTATCCAAAAAGTGTAATAGATATAAAAATATAATAGATTAAAAGTATAATAGATATAATAGATATTGTGAAAGTGAAAGGGAAGGAAAGTGCTCTAAAGGGTATAACAGAATGTATAGTATGTAAGATTGATGATCATATTACTAAATTTCTGTTGGATCACTGAACAGAAGGGTTTGCACAGCCAATGTTTGAGTGTCAAACCACTTTTTATGCTTTGATTTTGTAACTTTAACAACTATTGTCAAGATGACAATATGTAATGTATGAACTAGCAATTTTATGATGTTAAATTTTTTTGAATTTTGTATTCTACATTTTTTCTCTTTTTTTTCCATTTTGCTTTTTAAAAAGTTTTTTTATTCTTTCTTTAAATAAAAGGAAAAAAAAGAAACTATTGGCAACATATTTCACCCGTGAGAATAGATAGTGGCAGAATTAGAATGCCTAGAACATAAGATACATGCAAGACACCATATATTCAGAGATAGCTCCAAGACCACCAAAGATCACGCAAACTGATTCAGAATTGATTCATGAAGCAAAGAAGCCTAAATTTATGTTAACAAGAACCAGAAAAAAATCAGAAGATAGCAAAAATACTATAAATACTCTTTACTGTAACCATACAATAGCCTGTCTTCAATGAAAAATAAAACCTTAAGAAATTCATGACTGTGTATTAGTCAGTGGTTTGCAAGAGAGCAGATTTAATGCAGTTCACCTCCCAAAAATGTGAGCTATAAAGGGACAGGGATAGGAAGAACCAAGGGTTGGCCCACGCTGAGAAGTATTTCTACTAGAGAAGAAGAAAATGGACCAGGCAGATTAGTAAACAGATTAAGAATAATGGGAGTCAAATTTCTTTTAACATTTCACAAACTTGAAAATGTGAAAAGATACAGAGGTCTTGATGAATTAATGAGAAATCATAGATTTTTTATTGATATGCATACATCTGTAAATATTCATGAATACATACAAACCCTAACTTTGTTCTATGAAATGAACAAGAAGAGATACAGAAGTATATGTTTGATAGATACATAAGTTACTTTTTAGTTTTTATTTTTAGTTCATATTTGCATTAAACACTGTCTACCGTATTTGTTGCGACTCTTTCCACAAACATAACACATCTCAGTATTTTTTTCACCTTCTTTCCATCTTCTCCTCACCTCTCACTCCATTTCTTGATCCCCTGTCCATTTGAGTAAAATCTAGCTACTTACATCCTATTATCTTTTATTTTTCTCTTTATGTATTTTTGTCATATTAGAGGAACCATAGGAATTTATTATTTCCCTTTAATATTATGATCTCCTGGTATATCTATTTTTCCTATTAATGACTTAAATTTTGCCTTCTTTATAGTAAGGTAGGAATACTAAGTATAAAAATACCACATTTGTTTCTTCTCTTAATCTTTTGTTAAAAACATGCAACTCACTTTTTTAAAATGTCTTGATGAAAAAGAAGTCATTGCATTACTGTGTTCCAAGGTTACCCAAAAGAAATGATGTGTCTATATATTGATACATATACATGGACACAAAGGCTCACAATATATTATTGGTAATATGGAAAACCTGTATAATTTAGGCGTAGATCAACAAAATACACTTTTAAAAGGATCGAACACATACCTTATATTCGATACTATGTCTTTCTCCACTGTTTTCTTACCAAGTAGAAATCCACTCTTCATTTTTACTCTATAGGAGATGTTATGAAAACTTAACACAGCTCCTTTAGTATGTAACTTCATGTCACTGGAGATCATCTCAGAGACATTGCTGGTGTTTCTTTGTGACAGTGGGATATGAACTTGGTCATTACTAGATAACATCTGGAGAGTTTTCCTCTGTTGTAGAAGGAAAAGCAAGAGTTAGGTGAATCCCATTACATTTATTGTAAGTCCTAAGTATTATATTTAAATCAGTGTGTTTTAAAATGTATCATACTAAGTAAAAAAAATTTTTTTTTGCAGTACCAAGGATCAAACTCACCACCTTGCACTTGCCAGGCAGGCACTTATGCCACTGAGCTAAATCCCCAGCACCAATAAGTAAATTTCTTATCAACAAACAGCATACACAACTACTTGAATGCTTATGGTGAGAGACAGATGCATAAATACATAGAGTCCTATTGTCATATGCCTAAAATGTAATTAAACCTAATGTTTAGACTAATATAGCTTGAAAAGCAGAGTATAAGACACCTTATATTCAGGGAAAGACTGCATGATCATCATCATACCTCCCACCTTTTATTTTATTTTATTTTATTTTATTTTAAGAATATATGTCATTGGTAATATCCAAAGGATTTAGTGACTCATTCAGGAACAGAAGCAATTTCTATGGATTTCTATGTACTAAAGTTATACTTGTGAGTATTATATGCTTTCAATCAAGTAAGATGGTAAATTCCAAAATGATTGTCAGAGACACAATCGTCTTCTTAATTGCTAAACATACAGTATTGAATTTCTAAAAGATATAAAATATAAAAGATTAAGACGACCAGGAGAATAAAGCCTATAAAGTTCACAAGATTTTGATACAAGACCTGAAAGCAATGTATTAAAGTTTTCAATGTTTTATGAAACAACATACAAAAGACTCTGTAAACAAAATTATCCACGCTAAATATTACATGAACAGAGCTAGTAAAACAGGATTGAAATGTAACCTGCAAGAAACAACTTTTCATTTCTAAAAGCCGAGGTCATCCTTGCAGTACTTTCTATCAATGTATGTTTGACTAAAAACTTCAACCAAATCATGGTCATGAGAAGAATCACAGAGAGGCACACAAACATGAGAAGCTGCTGTAAGAAGAGGTCTCTGATGAGAGAAACCAAACCTTCCAGAACCCAAATCCTGCAAAGAAAGGAGCAGCCCTGGACCCAGATCAGTACCTCATAATTTCCCTGCCTGATATTCATAGAGGCAAACTGCACCTGCATGGGGAATATTTCAGGAAAACCAAGCAGAGAGAAGATGCTAGAGGAATATTGGAAAATAACTGAGGAAATAATCCCTCTGTGTCTCATCTATGAAATTTGGTCTTCAGCCCCTTTCAAAGACTAACAATCCTGAAATAGCACAGTTTGAGATCTGAAAGACTATGCCTTTGAAATATGCACAGATGGAAAATAGGCCCTGCTCTGCTTCTTCACAGTGATCTGTTCAGTCTTTGCTGAAGGAATGTTAATCCTCTCTCCACCAAGATACTATCATCCACACTTTCAGCTGAAATTATCATGCATGCCAGAAAAGGAGACCTTTATCTCTAGAAATGAATACTGAGAAATAGACCAAGTAATAATCCAGAGTGGAGTCATCAACCGGTAATATTAATAAAACCAAATAATACATTTGATAAAACAAAGGAAAATATAGATTATCACCTAAGAAACAGATTGTTTCTCTAAAAAAGTAAAAATCCTAAGTGTAGGGCTCCTTTATAAGTGCAAAGCTCTGTTCATTTTTTTCTAGTAAGATTGCAAACTGAACCCAGTGGCTTCTCACTGAGCTATACAACCAGACAGTTTTTAAATTTTTAGTTTGAATATTGTCTCCATATGACACTTAGTTGCCTAGAAATGTTCACATTTTTATCCTCCTTCCTCAGTCTCTCAGAGTAGTAGGATTATAAATTTATTCCAGCATGCTTGGCAAGCAAAACTCTCTAAATGATTTACTTATATGTATCTCAAGAGACTACAAACTTGCTGGGCATAGTAGAGTTTATCCGTAACCTCACCACTCCGGACATTGAAGCAGAATGATCATTAGTTGAAGGCTGGTATCATCTTCATAGTAAGACTGTGTCTTAAAAGCACAAGGAGAGAGGGGGAAGATGCATGAGGAGAGACAGATGAGCAGGGAGAAAAAAAGGAAGACAGAGATGGAAAGGAAGAAAGAGAGAGAGGGTGTTGGAAGCGGAAGATTACATTTCCACCAATTTAGGGGCCTGATGGTGTTATTAGCAAGTGACTGTTTGTCATGGAAAATACAAAAAGGAACACAAAGTATGCATTCTCATTTCCAAATATTATCCCCTATATTTAAGATACCTGTCAATCAATGCTTCTCATGTTTTTTTTCACTTGATATATATCACCATGTTGCACCTAATATGGACTCTGAATTCCCAGGTTGCTCATTCAAGTTGATTTGTGTCAGTCTGCTCACTGAGCTTGCTCCAGTAACTCCCTAACAGTTTGCATATCCTTAAAGCCACAGCGTGACAATGGACCCCCCCCATAAATGATGTGCTTGCTCAGTAAGAAGCCTTACACACACAAATAAACTTGTTTAAACACAAAGGACAAATTCTTGTGTCCTAAACCTGTTACTCCTCAAAAGCATGATTTGTATTTTCTCCAGAGGCAGTCAGCAATGTAAAAGTAGATTTTGCTGAAACACCATAACTCATAAATTTTGCCTACAATGGTTATGACAAAACAATGACTGGTTTTTATTTTGTAAGATTCTGGGTCAAATCATTTCTCAGTTCTACCATGTTATATTATGGTATATAACCATGTTAATTATTTAGGAAATCTGTCTATATGGTTTACAGTTAAAATGACTACAAGTCACATGTGCCCCAAGGTGAGGCTTCTCGTAGTTGACTGGAACATGGGGTAACATACTGATAATCCGTTCATTAACCCACTGATGATTTCATAACAGAATATGCTGTTAAAATGTGGGAACTATTTAAAGAGATGGCTCACTGAAAACAGGACATAAATGTATATTTTCTATCTTATAAATAACAACTTTATTTCTCATAATTCCAGAGGCTAAGTCTAAGGACATGGGACTAGGAGATTTGGTGTCTGTTGATATCTACTTTCAGGCTTAGAGATGGATCCTCTGTGCCTTCACATGGCGGAAGCTCTCTGGGTCTTTTTTAAACTTGCTTTTGGATTAGGTTCATTGGTACAATTTAGATATTAAAAATGACCACCTTCATTTTAGGAAATTTGAACCTGTGCAAGGTATATATTCTTCTTTTGTTTTTTTCTTTTATCTTCTTCCTTTTCCCATCAGCTCTCTCTAGTTCCCCTCTCCTTTGAACCATTCTTTCTAATTTCACAATATTTATTATGCATTTTGTTCCTGTCTACACTCTTCCCCTTTTTTATCTCCTCAGAAGAACTAAAAGATCATGGCACAGTGATATATGCACACCCATGTATATCACAGCACATTTTGTAATAGCTAATCTTGGGTACAATCCAGATGCACATCAAACAATGTATAGATAAAAAAGGTGTGTGTGTGTGTCTGTGTGTGTGTGTTATAGAATGGAGTACAACTTACCAATAAAGAATATATTCTTGTACCTGGCTCCTCCCTTCTTTCTACTTCTAGGGTACCATGGATTAAGCGGCAAATGAGACTCCTGATGTATAAATTCATATATCTGGGGAACAAGGGTGTTGAAGACATGGCTTCACCTTACATCTTACATTGTGTCTGTTTTGGACAAGGGTATGTGTTCCCTGTTCTTAGAGTACTGCCTGATAAAGAGGAACATTCTCTCAGAGGTCTGTTCATGTAAAATTGAACACAATACTTTCCTAGATGTTAAAATTTACAACACAGAGGCAGATTATAAACCATGAGTGATACCATATGATACACATTACATTGACCTAGATGATATGATTTTTGATATCTAAGGAAACCAAAAGGGAAATTGGAAAGAAAATGATAGGCTTTCCCTGAAGAGATGCTTTAAAAAATTCTGCCTAGCCTGGAATGAGGGCTACTGATTTTTAGCACTGAGAAAGCTGGATTGGGCCAGGGTAACCTATTAATGTACAAAGTATGTAGTGCTAAACCCACATTTGCTTAACACTAACTTCCCCCACCTTTTTGAGGCAGATCCATCTGCCTCTACTGATCATTGATAAGATTAAGGGGCTGGCAGGTGACTGGATCTGTCCTGCTTGGAGGAAGAGCTTCTGCTACACACTATGAGACTACTGATGCACCTCAATGCTTTGATAATAAATGAAAATCTCTTAAAGAAAACAGAGAAAAAATGAAAAGTTTCTCATATAGCAAAAGTAGTCCAAAGAGGAAAATGATCCACCATGTACAGGCTAGTAATAAACATTCTTTTCAGAAAAGTTTCTGAGTGTAAATTCATAACATGATATTTTCATAGAGGAAGGTAGAGATACTGGTGGTCATGGATGTGTGCAACATCAGTCACCAGTCACCCAACTTCCTTCAGTCTCTGGACAGAAAACAGAGTTGCCACTTCCTAAATGCCCTGTTCTAGGGTTGCAAAGTGATGGGATCTCCAGAGAGATGCTTACAAGATGGGCTGTACTGTCAGATGCTTCTGAGAGCTAAGTGGAGGTTACAGCCAATGAACCTCTTAGCTTCATTTTCTAGACTAACCTGCTGATAGCAATATGATGCACAGAACCAAAGTCAGATATGAATTTTGTTTCATTCCCATTGACTTTATGAAATTATAGTGTTATAGTGTCTTGCCTGTTGTAAAAAGCAAAATCAAGCCATACGGAGGGTCTGCTATGGCCAAAAAAATGAAAGTACATTTGTGTGTATATCTCCAGGGTGCTTATTGATGTTCACTAGGTCATTTTCTGACCTCCCACTGGAATTCATTTATTCATTCATTCTCTAAGAACCTCACCAATTATAGGTTGTTTCAGTGATTCTTCCACATTTATATAGAAGTGTTTGGCAAAATTGCCATTATTATCTGAAGTTTTTCTACTTCTCAACTATCTCTTAGTATCTACACACAGTTTTAGAATGGCCAAATCATTGACATCCCACAGTGTTGAAATTGTCTGTGGCTTTAGGGATGTTCATTAAACATGCTTGAACAATATCCCCTAGATATTTTACTGGAAGACTTTCCATACATATATTTCCTTTTCTTTTCTTTTCTTTTCTTTTCTTTTCTTTTCTTTTCTTTTCTTTCTTTTTTTTTGGTATATTGTACAAATAGTTTTATTCAAAATGCAGTTGTTTTAAATATAGTAATTTTTAAAACTGAGCCTGATGTCATTTAGATATAAATTGTCTCTCAAATGTCTCATATACTCAGCAGTATAACATTTGGAAAGTGACTAGAACTTTGACATACTAAACAATGAATTAACTAACAGTTGAATGTACTATTCAGAGGGGAACCTTTGTTTCTGAGAATTGGAAGCTTTAGAGCATGACCTGGAAGGCTGCATGCAGGGTTCCATAATGGCTTTCCCCTCTATTTCTTGGCTACCACTGGTTGAGCAGATTTCCTATGCTATGACACCCATCACATTGTTTCTGAATTAGAGTCAGCCAATCATGGACTGAGTTCTCAAAAATTGTGATGAAGAAAAAACACCTCTTCCATTAAGCTATTGGTGTGACTCATTGTGTACCAAAAGTGGAAAGAGATTAAAGCAACAACAGCAACAAAAATTCATACCAGCACTGGAATAATTATTGTGAATGTACTGACCATGTGGTTAAGAAGCAGGTATAATAGATGCAAAGGAGGCATTTCAAAAGACTTGGAGATGCAGACTAGAGAAACTCTACAGTGCTATAAGAACAGTTTAGAGATACCTATGTTACAGGTCAGAAGGCCAGAATGTTGATAAAATGGCACAAAAGGCCAGGTTCATAGGATTTCACTTTGGAATAAGGACCACATTGATAACTGCAATAGAGGCCATATTATTGAACCCTGATTTTTTTTTAAAGTGTCCTATATTGTGCTTAGACTCTAAAACAGTGGTAGATTTAGATTAAGAATGGCAGACTGACAGATCAGGATGAGGAAAATTGAAGTCAGCCTAATGTTAACACAGCAACCTAGGTAGAGTAAGCAACTTCCGGTCAGGTTTACAGTTACAATCAGAAGCAAAAAGCCTAACTAAAAGATGGGAACTTTGTTAGGTTTGGACAGAAAGCAAACATCTTCAAAGTTGGGACTAAAGTGTATAGTTTCTGAAAGTTTAGAATTTTCTTAAAAACGAAGTACTTTGTAACAGTCCAACAAGAAATATGACTCCACATCCTCTCAGGAGCTTCACTAGAAGCCATTCACCACAAGCTAAATGGTGGATGGCTAAATTCCTTTGAAAGATCTTCATCTCATAAATGTGGAAGACACTCCAGTGACTCCCCTTGAATGCAAAACAATTACTTTAGCTTTGATTATTTGGAGACTTACCTCCTTATACTGATATGTAGAGTGCTTTCTATAAACTGTTTCCTGCATAGTGTTCTCCTTGTAAAGAATATGAACACAGTGGGGTGTTACTGAGTAGGAGCCTTAAAGTAAAGAGGCTATGACTTCCCAGGGCACAAGAGTTTGCATATCAGAAACCAAAGAGACAACCTATCAGGACAATTCAGTTGCTACCTTAATTAGACTATGTGAATTGATCCTTCTGCATATCATTACCTCTCTTATTTACAGAGATGCTTTTCTCCCTACCTGGCCAGCCAGCTCCAGTTACTCATGTAATTCCCACCATCCTCATTGTCACTCATCCCTGAGCCACAACGCTTTTCACAAGATAATAAATTATGGGAAAGGCCTAGGATCAAGGCCTTTGCCCCCACATCCTTAGTGGGATTGGATTTAGGACCTCTTGGCTGCCCTTAACTTGGAACATGTCTTGGTGCCTTTACTCTCACCATGGGTTGCATTGGTGGTGAGAGATTGGAATTAACTTTTTGGGATTCCAATAACATCTCAATGGGATTACAAATACAACTTTTTAGATTATGAAGAAAACCAGAAAGAGTGTTACAATACTTAAATGACTGTACACAGTATTTGGATTACAATAATGAAAGGCCTCGCCTGCTTTACACATTTGGGGAATCCTAAGGAAGCACTTTTTGATTTGGACATTTGAGCTATTCTAGACCTCTTAAAACCATATTCAACAAGCTAACAGCACATTTCACCAGCTCTGCTCCCTCCCAATGGAACACTACCTTTTGGCTTTCTTTTCTTTTCTGTTCTATTCTTTTTTTCTTTTCTTTTTTCTTGTGAGCCCTAGTGTCTAACTGCAATTCCAAGTTACAATAAGGTTAGGGACCTTGACAGAGACGGTGCAACCATCTCTTACTGCCCTGCAACCAGTGACTTGAAGAATACTGATGCATGGGATTTAAAGACCCATGGGAGAGTAAGAGGAGATTAAAGCATGATGGAGCAGCCTTGGAATATCTTCATGGCAGGGCAGAAGCAGTATGTCAGTAAGGTTAAGGACCAGAGCTACGGCATCAAAACTAGAACACCAGCAAAGAAATTAACAAGCAACACGGCATGATCCATCCCACCCTTTGCAAATTGTTCATGGGAAGAATTTGGAAATGTTTAAAGATGTAACCTGAAAGTGTACAGCTTGAACACCTTAGGTTGTTCTGTATGGGAGATTCTGGTCTGAACTCAGAAGATCAGAAAACCATTAAAGACCAGGCTGAAGAGGTTTCTGCTGGGAAGAAGGATTGCACTTGTAGTTTGACTCTAGATGACATATGTTACGACTTGTCAAGAACTTTGTGTGTATTTTGCTTGTGTTCAGAGATTTTGACTGAGACTAAGATTAAAGGTGGTGGACTAATTAATCTTACAGAAGAAATTTCAAGGCAGTCTAATATTGAGGAGGTGGCATGGCTATTGTTGGGTGATTTAGCCAAGTTTATGTTGCAAATCAAGAGCAAAGAGTCCAGCATTATGATTTGAAATATTGTGAGCTCCAAAAAAGCTGTGGGCTGCAAAGACAGAGCTGAGGAAATCTCAGTTGTTGATAAGAAAGAACAGAATAGAAAAAAGATGGCCTGACGGCATCATAAAGCAGCAAGTCTAAAACCTTTGCAATCAAAGCCTTTGCTTTGAGATGAAAAATAAAAAGTATCATGTTCCAGAATGGCGGCAGCATAAGAAATTTGTTTCTCAGAATTGGATTCAGATTTCCCAGTGATCCATGCACTCTGTCTCTGCAGTCAAGAATGAGGAAAACCTGGCTACTTCTCCTACTGGGAGCAGACCTTGGAATCATCCACATGGGGCTGGTTTTAGGTGCATATAGAATACAATAGTTCTGAGGTTAAAAACGCTTCTACCATGATTGCAGAAGGCCTGGCAGGCCGGGCAATGTACACTTGAAAGGGCAGTGTGTGAAGCTATGAGTGCAAAGCCAAAGGTGCAGTGGAGACTGCAGACATATGCAAAAGCCAGTAATGTGGCTTGTTTAAGGAAATCTATAAGGAGAAAGCAAAGTGGGCCTAAGAAAGAAGTTGTGGGAGTTATAACCACCAGAAATGCCCTGAGATGGAACCACACAAGTTCTTTGGAGCTAACAGTTTGCCACTGATTGCTACAGACAGTACATATGCGACAATAAGACTTCATCCATCATGCAGGATTTTGGACTTCCTTTGGTCCCAATGCTTTGTATCCCCATTTGCAGCCTTTGGAATGGGAATGTTTATCTGTGCCATCACATGTTGGAAGTGTTTAGCTTTGTTTTCATTTGTTTAGGGGCTTGCAGCTAAGAGTTTGTCTTACATCTCAAAGGAGACTTCGGGCTTAGATTTTTTTCAGCAATGCTGAAACTTTTAGGACTTTGGCAACTCTTACAGATGGACTAAATGGTCATAAAGAGATATGCATGAGTCTTTGTTGGGGGCAAGAACAAAGTGTGCCTGCTTGCCATGTTGACAAGGGGTGGATAGTTATGGTTGACATATTGCATCAACTTGAGACGTTTAGAGATTTAACTAACTCATCAGGGAGCAAGGGTTCTTACTTTGTAAATATCTTCATCCTGTGCAACAGCAGGGCCAGGAGATTTTGTGTGTTACACCACCTGAAGAGGGGGTGGTGTGTGAATAATAGAAGGAAGGAAAATAGGCTTGCTCTTCTCCCCTTTGGCTCTGGCTGCTTTTGCTGACTGTTGTCTTGAAGTGTTTCCCCTGTGCCATGTTACCCTGCCTTGGAGCCAGAAGATTATGGACCGAAACCTCCACAGTGAGCTAAATAAACCTTTCCTTCTTTCATTTTGGGTGCTGGGTATTTTGTCCCAGCAATGAGAGAAAAGTAACCAAGACATCTGTCTCTTAATTTTATGACATTTACATATGAGTGAAAATTGTCCCATTCATTCTGGTTCACTTTGATAATCTTTTGCTTCCTACTTCATTTCTTTCTTCCTGTCTCCTCCAGATTCCCAAAGCTTGTGTGATTATCTTTTGTCCATCCTTTCTTGTACTATATTTCTGTTCACTCATTTCTCTACTATGTCCTCCATTCCTCTAAATTTACGCACCATCATGTCAAGTTACTCTACTAAATAGAAACTCTTTGCATGCAAATTCCTGTGTTAGGTTGGGTTTGTCATATAACTTTTGATCTTGGCCCTATAAAAAAAGGTATCAAATGTATAGTTATTGTGGTATGAGAGGTTCAAGGCTGTGTTGGATGCTATAGTTATTTCCAAGGATATAACTTTAGCCAGGATGTCATATCTGTTGTAATAAGTTGTCCTCCCTTTTATGAGAAGAGTGTGACTGTCCAGGAGGTGTAACTATCGCCATATCCAGTGCAAAAAGACTGGGAGCTGAGGCAAATATCTAAATCTCATGCTTTATGAATTTGGAAGGTAGGATCTTGGCACAGATGCAAATAACAGGAACAATCTTTTCCTGAAGGACATCTCTGAGGAACAGACATTCCCAAAGGAAACTCTAATACTAGTGATAAAGCTAGCTACTATAACAAATTTTGTAGTATTAGAAGAGTAAACTATATTAAATAAAAACCAGAAAATGATGCAATAGCAAAATGCAACTGCAAACATCCAGCCAACCCAGGAAAAATCTAGGAAATAAGCAATAGAGAAAATTAGTAGGCACCCATCTCAATTTTCTGGAATAATAGCAGGTAAATAAAAGGTATATGAAGTTACAGAAGAAATAAGAGAAAAAATAATCCCTCAGGCAAAAAAAGAGATTATAACTTTGATGAAGGACTGCCTTCACAAATGTAGAACAGACATAGATTTTTCAAAAGGAAGTATAGAAAAATGATGAAAACCATGAATGTCCAACATAGGAGAGAAACAGAATCCATGAAACAAAATCAAACACATTTGCAGGAAATTAAAAATATCATTAAATGTTTGCAAAACAAAAATGTTTTCAAAAATGAAATTGAAGACAATATCAGATTTAGAAGACAGAATTGCAGTTAGTAATCATAAAAAGACATATCTCTTTAAAATAGCACAGGACCATTAAAAAGCAATTCAATAGCTGCAAGATGATTCAAAAGAGAAAGTCATAGGACTGAAAGGAGTCAATGAAAAGCAAAAAGTCAGCAAAAATGGCATGAACAAACTTACACAGAAGCAATGGTAGAAAACTTCCAGAGCTTGGAATAAGAATTTGACATATATATAAGAATTCAAAATAATCATGATCAAAATAAATCTGTACCACAGCATATAACATTCAAGATTCAAGAATTTTGGCACAAGAACAAAATATTAAAAGCTGTAATAGTAAAGAAACACATCACATGTAAAGGAACGCCCATCACAATCACACCCAGTAACTCAACACAAACCCTTAAGTCAAGGATACTTGGAGTGAAGAATTTCAAATTCTGAAAGAAAACACCTGCCAAGCAAGATTGATGTCACCTGAAAAATTATCCTTCACAATTAATGGAGAAATGAGACACTTCCATGGCAAAGAACAAGTGAAGAAATTCATGACCACTAAACCAGCTTTACAAACTGCTATAAAAGATTTTCTAGAAAAAAACACAGGGACCACTGTTAAAAGAACACCAAGAGAAGGAAGCTATAAGGCAGGTAAAGCAATTAAATAGAAGAGAAAGATAGGGAATCATCAGCAGGCTAATAGTATGACAAGAATAAAGCAACACATATCAGTTAAAGCTGTCATTGTAAATGGTCTCAATTCACCAAACAGGAGAAACATACTGGCATTAAGTCCTGTAGTTTCATGCGTAGCATCAGATGCCATCAAAAACTGTTGATAAATCATATGAGATAACAAACACAAATTACCCTGATGTGACCATTGTATGATGTATATGTGAACTGAAATGTCACACTAACCACAATTCATATTTTAATTACTACCTATCAGTTGAAAACAATTTAAAATATTTTAATACTTGATAGAACTATTTGGAAAGTATTTACGGCACATGAGGTCCAATTATCCCTCTATAATTTCTAGCTTTATTATTGAATAAGACCCAGCTACCAAACCACATGTAAGACCAGAGTCTTATCATTCTAATGTGTCCCAGAACACTTAGGTTAAGAGCAATGACAAACACACGAGCCCTCTCAGAAAGCACAAGAAACCATGCCCTGCTGTGATGGGGCAGCACTGAGGCTGCTCTCCCATTCCATTCTTCAGTCCCCTCTGCATCCCTATGTGATAGATATACAGAACAGTTCCCTCAAAAGTAAACCAGGAAAAGTTTCTCTGAATAGCCAACAGGTTTTTCTCCATTACTGTCACCAAAGTGTATGATTGGTCTTTCCTTTTTATTTAGGATGCATATTTGTTAAGCAGAGAGGACACTTTGATCCACTGATGCCCATTCTAATGTGCTCCTTTCTCTTATTGGTGGGTATGTGTACTGGGGATGGAACTCAGGACTTTACACTTGCCAGGCAGGCACTTATGTTGCTTAGCTAAATCACCAGCCCTCTAATGTGCTCCTTCATGGTACCTTTCTACCCTGGGTTGTAGTTTATCTTCCACTTATCATGTTTATGATCACTTCACATGCTTCATTTATACACTGCAATTACTTAATGATGTTAAGTTCAGAAATAGATTTTGTGTGTGTGTGTGATATTTTAATTCTTTGTGACATAAGAGAAATCCTTTTAAAGAAATTACTGAGTAAAATCCAGGGCCTAGTTCAAAGATACCTGATTTTTATTTTGTTTTATTTGCTGCTAATCTGTATATTTTTATGAAAAAAAGAGATTTTCTATATCTTCTGTCATATAAGGAAACAAATCATGCAATATCAAACATTGAGAGATTTATGATCCATTGGTTTGTTGCTTTTTGTACTGATTAAAATAACCCTTTAATTAGAATTATAAAATGAGCAAACATGGACAGACTTCGTGTTCTGGGAAAATACAACTGATTGATCAATTCCTTCAAAACACTATTATTACCAAATTTACCTTCAACCATGGTAACTTTCCTTCTGAGTAAATTTTTCCTGATCCTATGCGGGAAAGCAAGACGGTAACCCCTACTAACTGGCCCAGTGCTACAAGTATTGCAACAAGTTATCGTTTCAAGACACACACACACACACACACACACACACACTCATGGGGTGGGGGGGAATTGACAGTTTCTATTTCATATTCACTTTCAAAGGAGTCTGTGAGGAGCCACAGACTCACCCATCTGTACTAAGCACTGCGGTGTTTTCCAATACAGTGTACACACAAACCCTATGTCGCTTTCCTGCCTCACACTCATCCCAAATTACTTACTGGGCTCAGTTCATTGGGTTCAGGTAAATAAGGGCTGGGATCTCAGGACACCAGGACTCATGGCAGAGTTTCTGCACTCACTGATTAAATGAAGTTTTTAAACAGTAGAGAGGAGTCATGGAAACTTCTAAACAGTACCTGCAGAGCAGTTTCCACTTAATGACAGGAAGCATCTCAGCTGCATACACGACATATTAAGAGTCTCTTGTGCTATGCTTTCCAGATCGCCCACAAACTCTCGGGGTCACCTGACCCTCTGGCCTAGGTCTCACAAGTAGCTGTGACAGCAGGCAATGCCTTGCTGGGCTACTCCAGTTGTGAGACATCCCGAAGACCTCCCGGAGCGTCCACCATCAGCTCCTGGCTACCTCCTCCCACCTCCCAGTCTCCGTTGGTGCTGTGGGTTCCTTCTGATCTGTTGCTCCTCAGTGTGGACACAGGGCCTAGCCTGCAGCTCAGTCTTTTCCAGGGACTGCCCCTCCACCCTCTCCACCAGGGTCTGGTACTCACCATGGGAGAACCTGGGATGGCGCAGGCGGTGTGCTCTGCACAAGGCTGAGGGAAGCACTGGGTTGGGCTGAGGAAACAGCACAGGGAGCCAGGGTGCAGGGTGAACGGGGTGTGGTTCACTTTTGGGAGCCAGAGTGGTGCAGATGTTGTCCTCAGCCACTTCTTTGGGTGGTGACACCTGTCAGGGTGAGATATGAGTTGCACATCCCTGGGGCTGAGCCACCCATTGGACAAGGACCAACACTCTCCCTTGGGTGCCAAAAAACTCCCTGTGCACCTATAGAAAGTTCCATTACTCCTGTCTGCATGGCTTTTCCAAATACATAGACATCCCTGTTTCCAACTGGGTCCCTGGCTGATGAAGACGTGCTCTGCCCACATGGCTTGCCCAAGCCAAGGGTGAAAGGATGATAGTCCTTTTTCTGGACAATAACTGGGGGAGTGTGCCCCAAGTTCCATAAAATAAGGAACAGAAATTTTCCATGAAAATCTTCAGTATTATTCCTAGCAGGCCTCCAACACCCACTTCTGTGTGCTCTACTGAGGCTCCATAATCTGTAGAAAGCTTTAGGAAAAGAAATGGGTTTCAACCCGAACATCTGCCCTCTGAAATGAATCCTTGCATGGAGATGTCTTCTGATTTGCCACACCAAACAAAAATCATGCAAACAGCCAGTTACTTATATAAATTGACTTTAGTAATTCTTGTTAGTTGTTCACTCAATACAAGAGAGTTCTAGCAAAGACCAGAGAAAGAAATTGATGGTACATAATGTTTTATAATATTGAAAACACCTTACTGTACATTTTTCAATAACTTTAGCATTTGCACCTAATTATTCTTTTAGCTTCAATTCTATCAGTTTATCGATTCTTAGAGAACCATGAAGAAATAGATTTTTGCCATGATTTGTTGTAAGCCACAGTTACAGCAACTGCTTCAGGTCCTGTTCTTAACTGCTCATTAATAACGAGCTGGGAGGCAAGTTTCAAGAGGGAACCTTTCTCTCTCTTTCACTCTCTCCCTCTCTGTCTCCCCATATATCAGGGAAGGACATGTGAAACAGAGAAAGAACATGAACAAGCAAAGCTAAAGAACAACTAATTGAATAAACAATTCTGGAATTACATATATAAATGAGAAGGCATATATTGCAAAGCATATAACAAAAATCTATACATAAAAAACAACTGGGTGACAATACTGTATAAGAAAATTTTACTTTGCTCTTGATAGTAATATGAATGTCATCCTTTTTTCTTAGTATAATAAGCTACATTTGATTTAATGAACATAGAAAAGTTTTATGGGCAAAATTAGATTTTGCTCAAAGATAAAGAATAGATCTGAGGTACATATAAAGAGACAATGCAATACACAGTGTAACGTTCTCAACAAAAATAGGGTTTTGGGTTTTTTAATTTGTTTCATGTTTTATTTGTTTTAGAAAATAAATTATATCAAAGACATTTCCACCTTATTTTTAGTCTAATTTGCAAAGTAGTTTAGTTTATGTTTTGCAAGTTGAAACCATTTTTTTCTAGCTAAATTTGTGTTAGTTCCAAACTTTTCCAAGCTAATCTTAAGTGCCATGAAATTTTTCTGGTTCCCTGAGATTCACTTCACAGTGCTCACTTCTACAACCATGAGTTTAGGGGCCTGCCTTCTCAAACTGGCAGCAGACTTTGGCATCATCCATATGATACTGGTTTTATAGATGTACAAAATGCAAGACTTGTGCATAAGATAGATTTCCCCCCATATTCCAGAAATGTTAGGAGGCCAGGCAAAAATAGATAATCAGATAAGATTCCCTTCCATATCTTGTGAGAAAATGGTGTGTGAAGGTGTGAAAACGAAGCCCAAAGGTGCAGAGGTGACCTGAGGAAGTTGGAGATGACAGAACATGGAATATCTGGTAAGGATGCCACAGGTAGTGATGGCAGCCATTTCAAGAAAGAAGCCATGGAACCCAAAATAAACAAGATCATAGCACTGCACCTTCCCAAACACTTTGGAGGTTAGATCTGCTAACAACCTGCCCCAGGTGTCAAACATAGAACTACCGTACTTAATGTTTGCCCTGCTAGGTGTCAGCTTTACTTTCATTCTGTTCCTTTTCTTCTGCCTATCTTTCCTTTTTGGAGTGGCAGAATTTATCCTGTGCCATTGTAGGTTGAAAGTGTTTAACTTGATTTTTATTTGTATTTTTAATGGGTTCATAGATAATACTATGCTTTTAGTCTCAAGTGAGACTTTGGAGTTGGACTTGCTGAAAAAATGCTGAAACTATTTAAGAAGTTCCTAGCAGTTAGAGATCAATTAAGTACATTTTGTATACTGATGTTGACATGAGCTTTTGAGGGATCACTTTCAAGGTTTAGATCTACGATGTCTTCCAAACTTCTCATTATTATATATGAGAACAGGTCAGAAGGACTGGATTTGGAAGAGTGTATCTCTCTTCCTACCTCTTCATTTCTATCTCTCCTTTCTGGCTATCTTTTTCTCCCCATATGCCCCATCATCCTTTATGCCTTGGAATGAGGCAACTGTGGAATAACATTGTGAGTAATAGATAAACTTCTTTTCCCTAAAATTGTCAGTGTTGGGCTTTTTGTTCCAGAGACAAAAAAGTGATTATGATGCCATGTAGCAAAATTTAACCCAAGAAATGCTTATAATATATGCAGATATAAATAAAATTATGAAGAAAAATTTTAATCTTTGCTATCTAGAGGTCCCTCCATAGACTCTTCTGCTCATAGGTGGGACTTTTGGGATGTGACTGGGCTACAGATATGTGATAATGGATCATGAGTTAGTCCAATAGATTAGTCCAATGATTGGTTTGGCATCTTCTAGGACAGATGATGGATTTACTGAGGAAGGAACTTCCACCCTGTGTGTGGGTGGTACTAACCAATAGGTTTGTAACCTGGATATAATAAAAATTTCAAAGAAGAAAGAAACCTTGCTGTATTCTGCCACCATGCCATGAAGTGTTTGTCCTCTGTCATGTCCTCCTACTATGTTGCCCTGCCTTAAAACAGCTAAGTATGGAACGAGACCTCTATAAACTGTGAAACAAAATAAATCTTTTCTCTTTAACTTGTATGTCAGCTATTTTGTCTGAAAAACAAGAAAGTAAATAACACATTATATGTCTGCCTTCTCAAGAAATAAGACATCTTATTGGTTGTTTCTTTAGCACCAAGTGTTCAAGTATTTATTTGAAATATGATTGTACTACGATTACCAGAATCAATGACCTACTAATAAGAGAAATTAACCAAACATTTGTAACCTGACAGAAAAAAGGATTATCTTTTACTCACAATTTTAGTCCATAGTTTCCTGATTCTGAGGCAAAAAAGAGGCTGACAGGACACAGTGTGGAGGAAAAAGGGCTCAACCACAGCACTCAGGAAGCAGAGAGAGAAAGGAAATGATAATAAGAAAGAAAATACATTGTGAAATGCCTTTACTAAGATACCAGTCCCCTAGTAGTGAGATAGAAAGGCTTATAAAGCCCATATTGATCCTAAGGCCAAGGTCTTCTCAGCAGTCAGTTCATTTAGAAACGTCTAAATAATCAGTTGGTGTATTTTAATCTGCAGTTAATATTTTTGAAACATATTTGGCACATCATTTCATGGTGGAAAAATAGGTATTTTCACAATGCAAGAGTCACTTAGAGCAGCATAGGAATTTTCACTTTATTACTGGAGCTCTCAAATAAACTATAAAAGATCCTTTTCCTTCAAAAAATAACAAGTGTAAGACTTTATGCACTTCACAAAGGAGTTAGGATTTAGAAAAGAGCAAGCTCATCACAATGAAGAGTTCAGGGTTTTCTATATGGGGAACTTAACTCATTTTTCAATTAAAATAATGTCAGAAAGGATTTTATTAAGACTCACCACTGGCAATACAAATCCCTTTTAAGCTCACTTTGTTTGAATATGAAAGTAATATTCTTTGAATTCGGCCATCTTTTAACATTGTTTTAAAAGATTTTAGTTTCAGACCCAGGATCCAATTGAGAAGATGTAGAGTTATTATGTATTTTTCTTTTTTAAATCATGGGGATGTTCTTTAAACTTTCATACACACCAAGCAAGCACCTTAAATTGTGGGTGTCAAGTATTTTGTCCCAGCATTGAGGGATGTAACTACAATACATATATTAAATATAAGGCTAAAAGTAACAACATAGGGATACTTCAAAAACATAATATTTAATAATACTTGGCTAGTGTCAGCCCACTCATGAGCCCAAGGAAAGCTTTTGAGAGCCAGAACCCAATGTTAAAGAAAGCACATATGTGACACAACAGCAACAACAGCCCGCAGCATGGAGCAGAGCAGAACACAAGAGCACAACAGTGTGAGAGGACAAGGGCACAAGAACAGCCTGTCTCTTTATTTTGTTACCTTATATTTACATTCTTACCTCATACTTACCTCATACCATAACCAATGCATATATGTTTATCCACTGCTAAGACAGGGTTATATAATTAGGCCCTGATGTGCACCTGCACTGACAACCAAAGTCATGTCCTCGGGTGTCCTTAGCCCTGAGCTTTGAAGCAGTCTGAGCGGTTCCCCACATCCCACTCCCTCAAAGGTCTAGGATATGTTACATCTTGTGAGCAGACCATAACCCTGGCCCCTGTACTCAAAAACTACAATAACAACACAGGGCTATCCAGCACCAGGTGAATACCAAGGATTCACACCATTGGTAAGGGAGTCCTCCACCACCTGGGTAGCAGAAACCTCTGCATCCATTTCGCGAAAGATTGTTGCACCTATATCTGTGGTCAAATATATAAATACAACATTCTGCATGTAAGAAGGTACAAGTGCCTCCTTGTGCTGCAGTCAGCAAATCAAGAGCCATAAAGTTTTGCAAAACCATCTTTCTCCTCTGAGAAGTCTCACCTGTAAGCAATGTCAAAGCCAGATGTGTAATGCCTGGGACACATGTTATGCAAGGGCTTCAACTTGGAGGGGTAGGTCTGTGGCTCCTGGCAGCATCTAGGCCACTGGATAAGACCACCAGGCCCACTTGTTTAGAATGGTACCATCTGTGATTCACAGCATCCCAGCTGTGGGGTGTGTCTTTAAGGGTGGATCTGATAGTGCCCTTAACATATGGAAATCCCCAGGCTCAGCACCTTCTCCAGTGGACAGTTAGGTTTGGCCAAACTGTGGTGCCACAAAAAAACCCTTAATACACCTGCAGTGGGCCAATCAGTGGTCAACATACATATAAACTTGTGGCTGTCCCAACACTTGTTTGTGTCATTTACTAATAATGTCTAGTTACACAAGTTAGGGGGTTCCTACCCCACTGTTTGATTTCCCACTGACACATTCACTTCTTGAATACAGAGTGGGACTATATCCAACAATATCACAGACTCTCCCAGTCATCCACCTCCAGCCATGGCACAAAATAGGGCTCATTCCCTGTGGGAAAGATGTGCTCATCCAGATCAGCACCTCAATGACCCAGTGCTGTTGACTTCAGGCAAAGCTGGTAGAGATTTGCTGTCATCATTCAGTCCAACTGAGCAAGGATTCCAGCATGATTTTCACGGGAGGCCCTCAGCTGCCTCAGTGGACCGTTCAGTGCACACCCAATGATGCAATCATTGCTGCACATGAGCAAATGTGTGTGCCCCTGAGACAGCACTGTTAGTGTGGCTCATCCTGGTTGGATGAGATCAGGGAGATCTCACCTTTCTAGGAGGAAGCAGGCACATGTTCATTCTATGATAGGATTGTGGCTGGAATCTACTTACTCTCCTGACTTAGAATAGCAAGCTGGGGTTCCTGTTGCTACCAGAGATAAAGGAGTTGGTACTAAATCCACCCCCCTACTCAGGGGAATAGGTGAAGCAGCCACATCATCATTCCTTTCAGAATGGTGGCTCCAGTATCTGGCAGAGAGTGCACCAATGCCTTCAATGGCCAAGTTGAATTCTAAGGCTGTATTTCTACAGCATGTCTAAGTCTTTCCCCCAAGAGTTCCAAAAACCTAGCCTATTGCCCACCATGGGTTCTGTAGGCCAATCCCAAGTCCACTAATAGCAGCTTCCTAGTCACTAGGCTCCAGTGCAGGAAGAATTAAGGGCCTTTTCACAGCCTTAGGATCTTGCTCCTTGGATTGAATATGCAGATGAACAAGTTGTGCTTTCAGGAGGAGATCCAATGGGCTTTCACCATACATCGGGACAGGTCATTGAGTAATTGAACCATCTGGGGTAAGACCTGCTCCACATAGTAAACATTGGACCCAAATAGACAAGTTTGTTTTTCATGAGCCAATTGTATCTCTCCATCATACCAGCAGCCTTTGGCACATGAAAGCACCAAATGACATCAGTATCTCTAGCTCATTGTTATGTGTGGACCCTTGTAAAATGAGTTCCCCTGTGAGATACTATTCCTAGCAGCATCCTATATGCAGCAGTCAACCATTGTGAAACCTTAACTGTGTGAGCTTGATCAGAAGAGGGTGCAAGGTCGGATAAACCTACACCTGTGACTGTATCTACAGCAGTCCAAGCATACCAGTGTCCCTGTGAGAGAGGCAGGGGCCCAATACAATATACCCACCATTGCTGCAGCAAATAGGGTGCTCATATATCATACCAAGTGTTGTGGGAATCCTCTTAAGAACACATCTTTGCTGCATCCTTTTACTCTGCAGAAGTCAAATCCAGATACCATTCCAGTTTTCAGGGTACAGGATCCCACATGTCACAATTTCTTGTGGAGCCAAGGCCTCACTGCAAAAGTAGCCCTCATAGAGAGACCACTCTTGTCAATGCATCAGCTAAGTCATTTCCCTACAAGAGGAGGGTCTTATGTCCTGAAACATAGTACAGTTTATGGTTAGTGCTTTGTCTGCATTCTTCATAAGTATCACTATAGGTGAGCACCTCGTAAAGGATGGTGCTCTATCTGCCAGTCTTAACTGCTCAAGCTGGCAACCAGAGCATCAGTCCCCTAAAGATGACCCAACTGTCTGTGCACACATGTAGGAGACCTTCTTCATGTATGACAAGTAGCCACACTGCCCACAACTCTGCCAATTGGTTGACCAGCCTGTTCCAGTTTCAAACCAAAGTATCTCTGTTCTGGGCTGCACAGAGACTGTCATATATTGCAGGGCTGTGTGATAGCTAGACCCATCAGTATATTCAGCATCAGCTGGAGGTCTCTCTTTTCCTTTTGCATAAGGACTAGGAATCAATTCCTATAGTCCATCTTCCTGGATGAGTTCCTGCACCACGTTTATCACAGATCCCAAAACTGTTGCCAGTTCAGTTGCCAGGAAAGAGGCCTGCAGTTGGAGATGCAACCCCCAATATGTGAGAGTGGGGCTTGTGCCACTCCATTCTTAAAATGGGCTGTTCATGTCATTACCCATCCATCTTTCTGTCCCATGATTCCCCACAGGTATGCAGAGCAGCGTACAGCGATGTAAAATGCAAAATTCTGTAAAAATCAGGACATTAATTGGCAGGAATTGAATAATATTAAAATATATTTTATAATATATAAAAGAGTATATTTACTAAAGCTTTCATTTTACATATTTACATACATTTTACATACATACGTACAAATATATCGTTAATCTGTTCCTTTTCCAATTTCTGACTTCACCCACCTCATTATTTTAATTTGGAGATTATGTATGTTTTAAGGGTATATGACTAAGAGTCAGTTAAGCAAGGTATATATGTATACGTGTATATAAGTTAATCTTAGGTGTCAACTAAGAGAAGTGATTAGATCATGGGGGTGAGCTGCACTCATCAATATATGAATACACTAAATTTCACAGTTGAATGTGTTGTTAGAAGGAGCCCAGGTAGAGGGTTTGGATCACTGGAGACTTGGCTTTGGATAAGCATATCTCTCATTGACACTCTTCTCCTGTACTCTGCCACATGCCATGAATTGATCAAAATTTACATTTCCACAAACTTTTGCCATGTGATTTCTGCCTTGGAGCCAGCAAACCATGGATTAACTCCTCTAAAACTCGGGGCTGGAATAAAATTTTCCCTGTTTAAATTCTAGGTCTAGACTGCAGGGGAAGAGAACAAGAAGTCACCAAGAAGCAAGCCCTCCCTGCAAATAGTCACCGTGTGTGGGTTGCGGGAGGGACAGCCAATGCCAGCCTTTTCTCATGAGTCAAAGCCATTCTGAACTGCAGGGGAAGAGAACAGGAAGTCACCAAGAAGCAAGCTCTCCCTGAGAATAGGCACCTTGCACAGGTCACTGGGAGGAGAGCCAGATGTCAACCATTTTCCGTGAGTCAGTGCCATTCATGGACTGTGGGGGAAGAGAACAAGATGGCACCAAGAAACAAGCCCAACCTGTGAATGTGGTCTGGTTGTCCACTGAGGGGACAACCAGACCACAGGCTTTTCATATAAGTCAGTACCATTCATGGACTGCAGGGGAAGAGAATAAGAAAGTGCCAAGAAGCAAGCCCTCTCTGCAAGTTGTTGCCATGCTTGGACCACTGTATGGAGAGCCAGATGCCAACCCCTTCTGGCATATGTGCTGGGAGACAAAAAAAGCCAATTGTCCCCCATTACCATCACCACCATAAGCAACCAGCTAATCTGAAGAAATACAAGCTGAAATGATAGCTATTGAGGTAAAATATAATTTGACACTTTATAGTGTTTAATGCTTCATTGACTTTTCAGGCCTAAAGCTGGTACTCTGATCACCTATTTAGAGGATAATGATATGCAGTGTGACTTCTTTGAGAGATCTCCTTCTGAAGCTGGTAGTCATTGGTAATTATCTTGCTTTGAATTTTGCTTCATCTGGTAGATACAAACTGTACTTTTTTTTTTTCAAGCAGAGCTATACTATTATATGTTAAACATAATCCTTTGACACCTAATTTGGTTAAAAAAATAATTCACACTCCATTCTGCCTTGAAAGTATGAGATTTTTTTAGTTCACATTTCTCATTTTGATATGATGGGTATATTTGATAATACAAATTAAGTTTAAAAATAAAATACAATAATATGATGCTATATGAAAAGAAACACAGCACTCAAAATGCTCTTAAATTGGAACTGTGTCACAGACTTTTAGTATGCCTAGCGTGAATATGTGCTAAGTATGCCACAGATGGTCTCTTTCACAATTGGGCCATCCTAGCACAAAAAGCAGCTGTAAACAATGTATTTAAAAATGAATGTTTCTGTATTGCAATATAACTTTTTGGACACTAAATTTGAAACTTGTAAAAATTTTCAAGTACAGATGGAAGTCACATTTGGTATAATTCTCTGACCCTTGATTCACTTCTTAAGAAAATTTCTTCATTAGCTTTTTATTGTTACCCAAAATTAATCCCAATCAGGAATTTGTAGTTCTTTATAGTTCTTTTTTCATATTTTCTCTGGTTTGATATTTTCTAATTTTTAAAAATTGAATGTTTAATTCATTCTCAATATTTTGGTTTTTTCATTGAAATAAGTAGGGATATGAGCTTTTTTTTTTTTTTCAGAAGATCACTGCAGTTACAGTCCATAAATCTCATAGGCAGTTGGTATTAGAAATCTTGCCATTTTGATTTTCATTTCCCTTTCAGCCAAACATTATTTTATAGTTTTTCTAAAAATTCAAGATAAAAGTGAAATTCTGTTTTCTGGTTTTTTTATTAATATCCATTCCTACTGTGTTATTTTCAGACATTAAATCTATATTACCTGTACTTTTGGAATTTATTGAACTTCACTTTACATTCATTGTAAGCTTAACTCTCATGAATCTAACAAGCTTATAAAAATGTCATCTATCTCTATCTCTATCTCTGTCCTTCTTTCTTTTTGATACTAGGAAGTGAACTCAGGGGCTTTGCACTAGGTTACATCCCTAGTTCTTCAGTTTTTATTTTGAAATAGTCTCACAGAATTGCCTAGGCTGGGCTGGAAATTGTGATTTTCTGCCTTAGCCTCACTGAGTGCTGCGATTACAGACCTGTGACATCACACACCTGGCTTCCATTTTTATCATGTGTAGATTAATATGTATTCATTACACCTGCCTTACTGATTATTTAGTATAGGTCTCTATTATAATTTTTGTTATTGTTCAATTGATTTGCCTTGGACTGAGAGAAGTGAAGTCACCTAGTTTTAAGGTACTTCTACATATTCCTGTCATAATTTCTACCTTAGGAAAGTTACTGTTATTCATTACACCATTATTTTATGGATTAAAGTCTGTAGGATTACAAAGTGTGTGTCTTTTCTTGCTTATGCATTCTGGGTTGAATTTAACCTTATTCTACTAAAATCTTGAATCCTTCTTTTGAAAAAATATACAGTGTCTGCAATAGCTTTGTCCATCCTTTTTTTAACTTTTAACCTATGTTTTATGTATCTTTACAACATAATATGGTATAGCATTGGATCTGGTTTGTGATTCATATAGGTCACCTTTTTAAAAGATGAGACAAGCCTGGGGATATGGCTCAGCGGCATCCATGCCAACCTGACAAGCATGTCTCGAGCCTCATCCCCAGTACAAAAAATAGATAAATAAATAAAAATAAAAAATGAATAAAAGCTGAGATAACCCACATACATATATTTATATATATGACTCTATTTGGGGACTTCAGTTTTCCTTTTTCTTTTCTTTCCTCTTCTTTCTTTCTTCTTTCTTTCTTTCTTTCTTTCTTTCTTTCTTTCTTTCTTTCTTTCTTTCCTTCTTTCTCTCTTTCTTCTTTCTTTCTCTTTTGGTACCAGGGATCAAACTCACGAGCTCATGCCTGCCAGGCGCTGCTGAGCCAAATCTCTGGCATCATATTTTTTTTTTTCTAAAAAGCTCATGTAAGTTCTCCTAATGTATAGGAAGGTTTGTATTTTTGTTTCAGTGGTCAGATTTGTATTTACCATATCTATATATGGACCCTGTTTCTTTCTTTTTTTAAATTTAGAGTCAGGGTGTTGTTATTGAGTTCAGGCCTGCCTTGAACTCAATATATAATCCAGAGTGGCCTCGAACTCATGGCTATCCTGCTGCTTCAGCCTCCAGAGTCCTGGGATTACAGGGGTGTGCTATTACACCTAACTTGGACCCTGTTTCTTTACAGCATCAGATTCTCTTCTGTGAATAAAAATAACTAGCTTGTATGCAATTCTTTCCTACCATTACCAAATTTTAAGCAATATTATACTTTACTCTTGTTCTCTTAAATACTGATTTTTAGTCACTGTTGTCATCACTGGAAAAAAATACTCAACATCCACAATTAAAAAAAAAGGAGAGGCTTATCTGGTAAATTTCAGTTCATGTTCAGTCTTCAACATACAACGTCCTGGCAGAATGCTCTGGGAGGAAATCTCCTCATGTCAGGGCACCTGGGAAGCAGACAGAAAAGTAACAAGCAGGAGAGGGAGACATCCTTCCAGATCATGGCCCAGTGAGCTGCCTCTTTAACCAGGGCCTACCTTCTAATATCCCCTTAGCTATATTACCCCATGATTCAATCACCCTTCAAAGGCCCTACCTATGAGCACATTCTTGGGGAACCCCTGGGTATAAATTGAAGCATATGCTTAAATTCTAATACTTGTGAGTTTTAAATTAAACATATGGCAAAAATAAAGCTTTCACAACTTTTCTTACAATTTACTTCAGTCCACAAGCTACACTTAGTAGGACTGCCAAGCCTTTGAAATTCCTGGAGTTCAATTTAGGCTTACTGTTATATGGAGTATGATATTAAGGGATAAAAAATTTGTTGTGCCAAAGAAAGAGCAAATATTAAAGATTTATGAGTACATCTGTCAAGATTCACAAAGGTAGGCTGGAAAGCAGGTAGAAACAAGGTAGATATTATAAATGATCTTTGACATATAATTCTTCTCTTCATAATTATCCAGATTTTTGTTTATGCCTTTCTTATACAGGATGTGCACTTCGACAGGAAGTCACTTCCATCCTTAGTTCTAGCAGGTACATATTCAGGCCTAAGTGAACCACAATATCACTCACAAAACACAGGTTTAAGTTAATATATGGGCACATGACTCAGATAGGGTCTCTGGAACACAAGGAACAGTGTTCTGAAGGGTATAAGAAAAACTTAAGTGCTGCCTCAGTCTCAGAAACAATCCCAACTAGTCACTGTACATGCAGGAGGGCAAAACACATGCACTCCCACATAAGCCAGACCTAAGATAAAGTTGATACCATCTGGCAGGCAAAACTGAAGAATGGGAAGGTACAGGACCTTTGATTATATCATGAAGCATCTGGGCTATATTGACTTTAAAACTTCCATATTAGCTCCAAGTTTCCTTTGATTATTTAAGCAAATTTGCATAGGATTCTCTTTCCCTGCAACTGAAGAAATCTTAATACACCAGAGATTTTTATAATTTAGACACTTTATGTCTAAATTATAAATATAATTTATAAATGTCTTTATAATAAAGACATTTTTATAATTTAGAAACCTGAAAGTATTCAATAGATGGGGTTGGACTAAGGTTAAATCCATATTCCACAGCTCTTCTGAGCATCTTATGCAACATCTGTCACTTGCACCTTCATGATCCTCAGAAAAGAAACCATAGCTAGTGTTAGCTACTGCTCTTTTTAATGGCTAATTTGTTTGGCTTTTTGATATTGTGACTTTTTTCTAAACATGGTGCTGATTAGATTAAACAAGATTTGGCCTAAGGCAAACACATATCCTTATTCCTTTAAAAATCTATGTGCTTTCAGCATCTTTCAGCACAGATGAGTTAAGACTGGGGCTGCAATGTCATATCTAACCTGGGCTTCAGATTTGGAACTAGGTAATGTGGAAAATGCAAATGAAACCACTGAAGCAATACTGCAAAAAACAAGAACATTTCCATTCAAGCCAGCTGTTCTCTAAGACAATGTCTTCTCCCTAAGGAAAAAGGAACCAAAGCTTCCTTTCAGACAAAATATCCACTGCTGCCCAAAAATCATTCATGGTAGAACACTTTTGGGTGTCTCCAGTACTTTTCATCAAAGTGTACAGAATAAAGATTTGCAATTACTGTTGTGCCTTTTGGAATGGTATAGCCACGTACAACTACATCTTTAGAAGTTGCATGGAAAATCCCTAATGGGACTATATTAAAGAATCTTAGAATTTCATGCAAAACTGCTGCATTATATGGCATTTTGCATTTGTCATCCCAAGAAGGCTGTCTATTTGGGCCCATTATTAAATCAATCTCTTTCCAAACTTGTCCTTGAATTTTGGGAATAAGGGCCATGAAAAGAATTGCCCAGCATAGAACATTGGTTATAGTTTCAGTTCCAGCAATGATGAGTTCACCCACTGAGAAAATTAGGTTTTCTTTGGAGAAAGTAGATGATGGGTCATTTTTACCTTGATCCATCTTGTCTAAATAAGCATCAACAAAATGCCGAGGTAACTGAGGCTTTCTGTGGACTGAAGCTTTTTCAATAAGACTGGAGAGAAAATCAGAGACCAGAGCTGCATTTCTAAACAACTGTTGATGTTTTCCAAAAGGCAAGATGCCAATCCATGGAAAGGCATTATACAGGAAGACAGAGGCACTGGCAGCTAGACCCACATTTTCGCTAAATAACTCAATCATGTGCTGAAAATCAGCGTCTTCATAAGTGAATCTTTCTCCAAAAATGATCTGATTTGTTATAGTTGAAACAGCATTAGTTATTAAGTGTTTAAAGTTAAAAGGTCTACCTTTGTATGTTTTAATAGCATCAATGAAAAATTTGATTTCTTCTAAGATTTTAAATTTAAAAGATTTTTGGCCCCATCCAAAATATCAAAAGCTGTTTACAGCTAATCTTCTGTAATCAATCCATCCTTGACCATATCTGGAATTCAGTCACTCTCCCATTTTTGTCATCTTCATGAATTAAGGCAGGCATGGTCTGTCTGCAAAAATTTCACTTTGATGAACAAGGCATTCCTTTACTATATCGTAGCCATTTAGAAACACTGTTGATATGCCTCCAAGATTCAAACTGAAGATCTCACCGTACACCTGGCTCTGCTTTCTTTTTTTATTATTATTATTTTATTTTAAAGAGAATAAAACAAAAGAGGACAGATCTAAGCACATCAGAACAGAACAATGTAAGCAACACAGCACTTCACAACAAGACAATTGGATATTAACAGTGGCTATCATAATGTCTCATTCTTTGAAATAGTTGAGCTTAGCTTTACACACAATAATGTCAAACATAACAAAGTAGAATAAACAACTCAAAAGAATGGAAGTATTCCAAGATATTATGAACCAAATAACAAAAGATGAACAATGGCTGCTATATTATCTCATTTTCCATAAAAATTTTGTTTTTACTATCATACATATTAACATCCAATAAGACACAATGTGGTAGAACCAATGGTAATAGAAAAACAAAAGCATGGTGGGACTTCAGAGCAATATGATATTAAATCAACACTGGCTACCATACTGTCTTGTCTTCAAAGTAGCTATTCATGTGATCACATATATTAAGATCAAACAAAACAGAATAAAACCATTCCAACCAATGAATGAAGACATAAGACATCAAAGCAGTGTAATGGTGAACCATGATTTCCATAAAATCTTCTGTACTGTTACCATTTCTTACACTAGGGAGACTATATGGTGTTTATACATGTGAGTTTGACTTATTTCACTTATGAGTATAGTTTCAAGATGCATCCATTTATTTATAAATATCTCAATGTGATCAATCTTTATAGCAGAATAGTATTCCATTGTATAAAAGTACCACAATTTTTTTATCCATTCATCAGTTGATGGGCACTTAGGTTGTTCCCAAGATCTGGCTATTACAAATTGTGCTGCTATAAACATGGGTGCATATACTTCACTGTGGTAAGATGTTTTCAGTTCTTCTGGGAATATGCCTAGGAGTGGAATAGCTGGGTCAAATGGGATCTCCAACCCCAGCTTTTTGAGGAATCTCCAGATTGACCTCCACAGTGGTTGCACCAGTCTACACTCTCACCAACAGTGCAGAAATTTTCCTTTTTCCCCACAGCCTCTCCAGCATTTGTTGTTGGTAGTTTTGTTGATCCAGGCCATTCTTTCTGGAGTGAGATGGTATCTCAGTGTGGTTTTAATGTGCATTTCTTTAAAGACTAACGATGATGAACATTTCTTCATGTATTTCTTTGCCATTCATATTTCTTCATCTGAGAACTGTGTGTTCATCTTGGATTCCCATTTTTGGATTGGGTCTTTGAATTTCAGGGGTCCGATTTTTTAAAATCTTTTCAAGTTCTAGAAAGAAGTCCTTTGTCTGAGGGACAGTTCACTAAGATTTTTTCCCAGTTTGTAGGTTTTCTTTTCACTCTTCTGGAGATTTTTTTTGGACATGCAGAAACTCTTTAATAAGATGTGATCCCAGTTATTGATTCTGGGAAGTATTTCCCGTGCAGTTTGGTTCTTGTTCACGAATTCTCTACCTACCCCTATGTCTTCAAGATTTTTACCTACTTTGTCTTCCAACAGATTTATTGTTTCTGTTTTAATATTTAGATGTTTGATCTATTTGGATTTTAGTTTAGTACATGGTGATAGGCATGGGTCTAATTTTAGTTTTTGGCATATGGATAGTCAATTTTTCCAGCACTATTTATTAAAGAGACTGTCATTCTTCCAGTGAACATTCTTGGCCCCTTTATCAAAGATAAGGTGGTTGAGTGTGTTTGTAGTTGTATCTTCTAATCTATTTCACTGATCTTCAGGTCTGTTTTTATTCCAATACTATGTTGATTTTATTACAGTAGCTTTGTAATATGACTTCCAGTCAGGGATTGTGATGCTGCCTGCCTTGGCTTTGCTGCCTAGAATTGCCTTTGCTATTCTAGGTCTCTTCTTGTTCCAGATGAATTTCAGGAGTGATTTCTGTAGATCTATGTATGTTAGTGGTATTTTCATTGGGATTTCATTGAATGTGTATAACAATTTTGGAAGAATGGCCATTTTCAAAATATTTATTCTTCCTATCCATGAACAAGGGATGTCTTTCCATTTTCTGAGGTTCTCTTCAATTTTTTTCAGGGTATTCTAAATTTCCCTGTACAACTCTTTTACATCTTTCATTAGATTAATTCCTAAACATTTCATTTTTTTGGATGCTAGTGTGAAGGGTGTGGCTTCTCTAATTTCTCTCTCGGTGATTTTGTTGTTAGTGTATAAAAATGCTATTAATTTTTGAGTATTGATTTTGTATCTAGCTATTTTGCTGAATTTATTTATTATATCTAGGAGACTTTCAATGGAGGTTTGGGGGTCTTCTATGTAGAGTATCATGTCATCTGCAAATAATAATAATTTAACTTCTTCTTTTGCTATTTTTACTTCTTTTATTTCCCTCTCTTGTCTAATTGCTCTGGCTCGTATTTCCAGTACTCTATTAAATAGGAGCAGTGATGATGGACATCCTTGTCTTGTGCCTGATTTTAAGGTAAAGGCTTTCAGTTTTTGGCCATTTAATACGACACTGGCTGTTCGTTTGTCATAGATGGCCTTTCTCATATTGAGGTAAAGACCATCTATTCCATTTCTCTGTAAGGTTCTTATCATGAATGGGTGTTGGATCTTATTAAAAGATTTTTCTGCATCTATAGACATGATCATGTGAATCTTTCTTTTGGCTCTATTGATATGGTGTATTACATTTATTGATTTACATATGTTGAACCATCCCTACATGCCTGGGATGAATCCTACTTGGTCATGGTGTATAATCTTCTTGATGTTTTGATGCATCCTGCTTGCAAATATTGTATTGAGAATTTTTGCATCTATGTTCATTAGGGAGATTGGCCTATAGTTCTCTTTTTTTAGTTGGATCTTTCTCAGGTTTTGATACTAGAGTGATATTTGCTTCCAGGAATGACTTAGGGAGAATTGCTTCCCTTTCAATTTCATTGAAGAGTTTGAGGAGTGTTGACATTAAGTCTTCTTTGTATTTCTTGTAGAATTCCACAGTGAATCTGTCTGGGCCTGGGATCTTTTTGGTTGGTAGGGACTTGATTGCATTTTCAATTTCATTAATAGAAAATGGGTCATTCAGCAGTTTTATATCTTCTTGTATGGTGGTTGATATGTTTCTAAGAATCTGTCTACTTCTTCTGTGTTATTGAACCTATGAGAGTAGAGGTTTTCAAAATAGTTGTTGATGATCTTCTGTATTTCCACAGGGTCAGTAGTGATTTCTCCTTTTTCATTCTGTATTGCATGAGTTTGAGTCTTTTCTTTCCTTTTTTAAATTAGGTTGGCTAGGGGCTTGTCAATCTTATTTATTCTTTCAAAGAACCAACTCTTTGATTCATTGATTCTTTGAATTGTTTTCTTAGTCTCTATTGAATTAATTTTTGCTCTGATCTTTATAATTTCATCCCTTCTTTTGGCTATGGGCTTGGCTTGCTCTTTTTTTCTGGATGTTTCAGGTGTAATATAAGGGTGCTTATTTGTGTTCATTCTGTTTTCCTAATGTGGGAATCCAGTGCAATTTTCCTCTGAGAACTGCTTTCATTGTATCCCACAGGTTCCAGTAAGTTGTATTTGTATTTTCGTTTGCTTGTAGATATTGTTTAATTTCTTCTTTAATTTCCTCTGTGACCTACTGATTGCTCGAGTGTATTATTTAATTTCCATGCATTTGTGTGGTTTTTGCAGTTACTTTTTTCATTAAGTTCCAGTTTCATGGCACTATAATCCGATAACATCCATGGAATAATTTCAGTTCTTTTGCATTTGCTTAAATATGTCCTGTGGATTAGTATATGGTCTATTTTAGAGACTGTCCCATGTACTAGTAAAAAGAATGTGTATCCTGATGTTGTTGGGTGGAACACTCTGTATACATCAATCAAATCCATTTGTTCACAGGTGTGATTCAGTTCTGTTATTTCTTTGCTGATTTTCTGTCTAGTAGATCTATGCCTTTGTGTCAATGGTGTGTTAAAGTCTCCTGTTATAATTGTGTTATTGCCTATTTGATTTTTCATTTCTGTTAATACTTGCTTTGTGTAGTTGGTTGCTCTGGAATTTGGTGCATGTATATTTAAGATTGTTATATTTTCCTCTTGCAGTTTTCCCCTAACTAGTATGTAGTGACCTTCTCTATCTCTTTGGACCATTCTTGGTTTGAAGTTCACATGGTCTGCACACACAATAGCTACCCCCACTTTTTTTGAGTTCCTGTTGCATGGAGTATTGTTTTGCATCCTTTGACTTTCAGTCTATTAGTTTCCTTTTGGGTTAGATGGGTTTCTTGTAGACAGCATATTGTTGGATGTTGTTTCTTGATCGATTCTGCCAGTCTAGTTCTTTTAATTGGTGGATTGAGGCCATTTACATTAATGGTTATGACTATCATATATTGGTTTATTGTTGACATGTTATCTTTCTGATGTTGTATCTTAGCTTTCCATTTTGTTTAATTGCCTGTCTTGCTTAGTGATTTTTTCCTATGTGTATCTAGAATGTCTTTCAGTATTCTTTGTAGGTTTGGTTTGGTGATCATGCAGTTTTCAGCTCTTCTTTTTCATGGAAGTATCTTATTTCTCCATCCATTTTGAAGGACAGTTTTGCAGGACACATCAGTCTGGGTTGGAAGTTGTTTTCTTTAAGGATCTGAAAAACTTCACATCATGCTCTTCTTGACTTCATTGTTTGTGTTGAGAAGTCTGCTGTGATTCTGATAGGTTTTCATTTATAGGTGACCTATCTTTTCTCTCTTACAGCTTTTAATATTCTGTTCTTATGTTGGATTTCTGGGATGATGATTATTATTTGTCTGGGTGTAGTTTTGTTTTGGTTATGGCTATTTGATATGCCTCACTAATTGGTATGTCAGTTTCCATTATCATGTTTGGGAAGTTTTCAGCTATTACTTCTGTATAGCCTCTGGATATCGTTTGTGTTTTCCCCTTCTTTTTCTTTTATCCCTATTAATCTTATATTGTTTTTCTTTGCATCATCTTGCAGCTATTGAATTGTTATTTCCTAATTTCTTGTTATTGTTAGAAGATCTTTCCTTTCCTGTTCACTAGCTGCAATCTTATCTTCGAGGTCTGAGATTTTATCTTCACTTTCATTGAGCTGTTTTTTGCAACTTGCATTAGAGTTTTTGATTTCCTGTATATCTCTTTGAATCTGCTTAAGGCATTCTGTTTGTCTCTTAAACTGTTCATTCAGGGATTCTATCATTTTCCTTTGTTCCTCTAATTGTTTAGCTGTGTCTTTGTTGGATGTATTCAGTATTTCTTTCACTGCTTTTATCATTTCTTCTTTTACCTGGGAGAATATTTCTGATTTGAGTTCCCTCATAGCTTCCTGTACTTGCTTCTTTATTTCAGTTGATATAATTTCATACATTGCAGGTGTATGTGTAGTATTTTCTTCTATGTACATGACTCCTATTTCTTGGGATGGGCTGGAGGTTTGAGATTGCATTTTTGTCTTTCATTTTATCATTTTCCTGTATTTCCATGTTTCCAGAAATTTTCCAAAGCTTTCCCTCATGATGTGGCACTGGCTTGGCTCCCACTTCAGTGGGCCTGGCTCCTCTGCTTGACTGAAGGTCACTGGGCATAGTACACTCAAGCCCGTGGAACCTCTGGAGCCTAGTCCAATGACCCAAGGGGGGCTGGTCAGGCACCCAGTCTCCAGGATTGATGGTCCCAAACTTTTCTGGATCTTCCCTGCCAGGCTGCTACTCGCCTCGTGGTGCAGCACAGTTTGGCTCCCCCTTCAGCAGGCCTGGCTCCTCTGGTTGAATGAAGGTCGCTGGGTGCAGTCCACTCAAGCCCGCAGGACCTCTGGCAACCAGTCCAAATACCCAAGGGGGCTTGTCAGGCACCCAGCCACTGGGATCAAGTGTCCCAAACCTTTCTGGGTCTGCCCTGGTGAGCTGCTACTGGCTTCATGGCACATGGTGCTGGCTTGGCTCCCCTTTGGCTGGTTTGGTTCCCCTTGTTGAATGAAGGTCACTAGGTGCAGTCCACTCAAACCTGCAAAACCTCTGGAGATCCAGTCCAGTGAGCCAAGGGGGCTGGGCAGGTACCCAGCTGCCAGGATCGATGGTCCCAAACCCCTCCAGGTCTGCACTGAGGATTTGCAACTCAACTCGTGGCACACAGTGCTGGCTTGGCACCCCCTTCAGCTGGTCTGGTTCCCCTTGTTGAATGAAGGTCACTAGGTGCAGTACACTCAAATCCACGAAACCTATGGAGCCAAGTCCAGTGAGCCAAGGGGGCTGGGCAGGCACCCAGCCACCGGTATCGATGGTCTCAAACCCTTCTGGGTGGCTCTGCTTTCTCATGTAGACATGCGAAGCTCTGCCAAGGTGCCCAGGGAGATGACGTTTCTGATGAATGGCAGCCCTGGCGGCCCCGGGAGGAAGCGCACCAGCTGCCTTTGCCTCAGCAGCTGGCGAACTGCCAGCACAAAAAGCAAGAGTCTTTTATTTTCTTTTAAATAAAAAAATCTAGTAGGTCAAAAACATGATTAAGAACATATTGGATGCCCTTGGTCTTTACATATTTGGGCAGCAACCTCCAAGCAGATAGCAGGTGTCTGAATTCAGTCTTAGGACCTGAACATGAACAAGTTGAACCCCAGCAAATGGGGGAAGCTTTGGAACATCACTCCCAGACAGTAAGACCATGCCCAGCATCCCAAATCACTGGAGGATGCACATGAAGTCCCTGTTGGCCTAAATGAGCCACACCCAGTGACCTCCAAGCAGCTAACAGGGGCCTGAATTCAGTCCCAGGAACCAAAGGTGCACAAATTGATTTCCAGCACATTGAGGAAGATTTGGAACTCCACTCCCAGCTGCTAAGACCACGCCCAGCATCCCAATCACCAGAGGAAGCATGGGAGGTCACCACAGGCCTAACTGAGCTACGCCCAGTGACCTCCAAGTGGCTAAGATTTGCCTGCAATCTGCCACAGGAGCCAAAAGTGGGCTGGATGATTCCCAGTGCACAGGAGAAGCTCTGGAACATCACTGGAAACCTGGAAATATAGGAAAATGACTAAATGAAAGAGCAAAATGCAATCTCAAACTTCCAGCCCAACCTAAGCAAGCCTAGGAGACACGGAAATAGAAGAAAATGTCACGTATACACATCAAAAGCCTGAAATGATAGCAACTGAAGTAAAGAAACAACTCTGGGAAGCTATAAAAGAACTCAGATTAGAAATAATCTCCCATGTAAAAGAAGAAATGAAAAGGTAATGACAGAAATGCTGAACACATCTAAGGAAGACATAGTTAAAAAATTAGAGGAACAATGCAAAAAGATGGAAATACTGACTAAACAATATAAGACAAAAACAGAATACATGAAGCAAATACAAAGAGATATACAGGAAATCAAAAATTCCATTGAAAGTTGACAAAACTGCCTCAATGAAAGTGAAGATAGACTTTCAGACCTCAAAGACAAGATTGCAGCTAGTGAACACTAAAGGAAAGATCTTTTAACAATAACAAAGAATCAGGAAATAACAATTGAACAGCGGCAAGATGATGCAAAGAAAAACAACAAGATAGATAGGTTTAAACAAAAAAGAAGTTAAAAACACAAATAATATCAAAAGACTATGTACAGAATAATAGCTAAAAATTTCCCAAACATAAGAATGGAAACTGACATACACATCAATGAAGCATATAGAATGCCACAAAACCATAACCAAAATAAAACTACATCCAGGCATATAATAATCAAAAATACAGAAATCCAACATAAGAACAGAATATGAAAAGCTGCTAGAGACAAGAAACAGATCACCTATAAAGGAAAGCCTATAAGAACCATAGCAGATTTCTTAACAGAAGCAATAAAGTCAAGAAGAGTATGGAGTAAAGTTTTTGTAGATCCTAAAGGAAAATGACTTCCAAGTAAGACTGATGTATCCTGCAAAACTGTCCTTCAAAATGGATGGAAAAATAAGATACTTCAATGACAAAGAACAGCAGAACTTCCTGAGCACCAAACCAAACCTGCAAAAAATACTGAAATACATTCTACATAGCCATAAGAAAACAAAACCAGGAGTCAAGGCGAACAATTAAACAGAGTGGAAAGGTAAACAATCAACAGTAGAAAGACAACATGTAAAAGTTAGCCAATATATATCAGTTATAACCATTAGTGTAAATGGCCTCAATTCACCAATTAAAAGAAAGAGACTGGCACAGTGGATCAAGAAAGAACATCCAACAATACGCTGTATACAAGAAACCCATCTAACCCAAAAGGAACTCACAGACTGAAAGTCAAATGTAAAGTAACACTCCATGCAACAGAATCCCCCCAAAAAATCAGGGGTAGCTATTCTGTTTTCAGATAATGTGAACTTGAAATGAAGAATGATCAAAAGAGATAAAGAAGATCACTGCATACTAGTTACAGGAAAACTTCAAGAGGAAGAGATAACAATCTTAAATATATATGCACCAAATTCAGGAGCACCAAGCTATACAAAACAAATATTAACAGAAATGAAAAGTTAAAGAAGCAATAACACAATTATACCAGGAGACCTTATCATGCCATTGACACAAAGGGAGAGATCAACTAGACAGAAAATCAGTAAGGAAATAATAGAACTGAATCACACCTGTGAACAAATGAACTTGATAGACATATACAGAGTGTTCCACTGAACAACATCAGAATATATATTCTTCTCAGGAGCACATGGAACACTCTCTAAAATAGATATACTAGCCCACAGAACATGCTTAAGTAAATGCAAATGAATTGAAATTATCCCATGCATGTTATCAGATTATAGCAACATGATAACTAGAAATTAATGACAAAAGAAAATGCAAAAAACCCCACAAACACGTGGAAATTGAATAATACACTCATGAGCAATCACTGGGGCATAGAGGAAACTAAAGAAAAAATTAAATGGTATTTGCAAGTAAACAAAAATACATCTCACTGGAACCTGTGGGATGCAATGAAAGCAGTCCTCAGTGGAAAATTTATTGTGGTGAATTTAAACATCAGAAGAACAGAATAAACACAAATAAACAACCTGTTGTTACACCTCAAACATCCAGAAAAAGAAGAGCAAGTCAAGCCCAAAACCAAAAGAAGGGAGGAAATTATAAAGGTCAGAGCAGAAATCAATGCAATAGAGACTAAGAAAACAGTAGGAAGAATCAATGAATCAAAGAGTTGGTTCTTTGAAAGAATAAATAAAATTGGTAAATCCCTAGCCAATATTATTTTAAAAAGGAAAGAAAAAATTCAAATTCATGCAAGAAGGAATGAAAGGAGCAAAATCACTACAGACCCTGTGGAAATACAGAAGATCATCAACACCTATTTTGAAAACCTCTATTCTCATAGGCTTGACTATGAGAAGAAGTGGATACATTCCTAGAAACATATGAATTACCAAAGATGTGTCAAGAAGAATTAAAACTGTGAAATAACCCAATTTCTATTAATGAAATTGAAAATGTAATTAAACCCTTACCAACAAAGAGAAACCCAAGTTCAGATCAATTTACTGCAAAATTCTACAAGAAATTCAAATAAGACAATACTGACACTCCTCAAACCCTTCAATAAAATTCAAAATTAAGCAATTCTCCCTAAATAATTCCTGAAAGAAAATATTACTCTAATACCAAAGCCTGAGAAAGACCCAACTAAAAAAGAGAACTACAGGCCAGTCTCCCTAATGAATATAGGTACAAAAATTCTCAATCAAATATTGGCAAACAGAATGTAGCAAAGATTATACACCATGACCAAATGGGATTCACCTCAGAAATACAAGGATGGTTCAACATATGCAAATCTACAGCGCCCTTTTCTGTCCATGCCGTGTCCTAGTCCATCCACGCCTTGTGACAATTGCTTTTCCAGGAAAAGGACACCGCATGTGGGAATTGGGCGTGGGGATCTTGAAATGTTTTGTACTGATAATTGTAATTTGTGTAGTTCACATGTGTATGTTTTTATGTAATGCTCAATATGAAGTCCAGGGTGGAGACTCCAGGGGGGTTGCTGGAGGCCTTCTAGATAACCCCTTTGTGAGGACTGATTGTGAAATTTTGCCTTCTGTGAATAATGTGAGAGAAATGGGAGAGCTCATGGAGGAGGATTTGCGGGGTTCCTGTGAGACAACTGCCCTGAGACACTGGACAGGCAGCCAAAGATGGGCAACTGGGACACATATGTTACACCACCGGCCGCCTAAGACAGGCACAGGACCAATTGCTGTCCTGCAGGCCCATGATGGGTAAGGCCTGGTTGGGTTCATATGAAGAGTCCTTGACCCAAGACAGGCGCTGTCCTACAGGCAGTCAGAGATGGGCAACTAGGACACATATGTTATACCACCAGCCACCTAAGACAGGCACAGGACCTATTGCTGTCCTGCAGGCCCATGATGGGTAAGGCCTGGTTGGGTTCATATGAAGAGTCCTTGACCTAAGACAGGCGCTGTCCTACGGGCAGCCAGAGATGGGTAACTAGGGCACATATGTTACGCCACCGGCCGCCTAAGACAGGCACAGGACCAATTGCTGTCCTGCAGGCCCATGACGGGTAAGGCCTGGTTGGATTCATATGAAGAGTCCTTGGCCTAAGACAGGCGCTCTTCTCACAGGAACTGCCATACTCCCGTAAGTGATAAAGGAAACAATGTAGGGAGCAACATAATAGCCTCACGCATCTCTTCCTCCTGCAGGCATCCAGGTGCCTCAGCTTACATTTCCCAAACTAACTAAGTAACAAGATTGAGATGTTACAAAGATGAAAAGAGTTAATTAACACCTGCTAAGCCTGGGGTGCTTCCTGCTTGGGGCTGGGGGTTGCTGCCAAGGTTAGCATATATATATTCCAGCTTCTAAAAAATAAAGTGGATTCAGATTCACTCACAGACTGGTGTGCAGTGTTTTCTGT
>PVLA01006846.1:105000-115737 GCA_004027455.1 Hydrochoerus hydrochaeris | reverse complement strand
TTCTTCCTAACCAAGAGCAAGGAATGTCCTTCCATTTTCTAATATCCTCTTCAATCTCCTTTTTCAGTATAGTATAATTTTCAGCATATAGGTCTTTTACATTTTTAGTTAGGTTGATTCCTAAGTATTTCATTTTTTTAGATGTTATTGTAAAGGGCGATATTTCCATAATTTCTCTCTCAGTGAGTTTTTTGTTTGTGTACAGGAATGCTATTGATTTTTGTGCATTGACTTTGTATCCAGCTACACTGCTGAACTTGTTTATTACCTCTAGTAGTCTTTTAATGGAGTTTTTTGGGTCTTCTATATAGAGTATCATGTCATCTGCAAATAGTGATAATTTAACTTCTTCCTTTCCTATCTTTACTCCTTTTATTTCTCTCTCTTGTCTGATTGCCCTGGCTAGTGTTTCCAGAACTACATTGAAAAGGAGTGGTGATAGTGGACATCCTTGTCTTTGTCCTGATTTTAAAGTGAAAGCTTTCAATTTTTGTCCATTTAGTATAATGTTGGCTGTTGGTTTGTCATAGATGGCCTTTATAAGGTTGAGGTAGACACCATGTATTCCGAGGTTCTGAAGGGTTTTTATCATGCACATGTGTTGGACTTTGTCAAAAGCTTTTTCTGCATCTATTGAGATGATCATGTGGTTTTTGCTTTTGGCTCTGTTGATGTGGTGTATTACATTTATTGATTTGTGTATGTTAAACCATCCCTGCATTCCTGGAATGAACCCCACTTGGTCATGATGTTTAATCTTCTTGGTGATTTGCTGCATTGTATTTGCCAGTATTTTGTTGAGAATCTTTGCATCAATGTTCATTGGTGAGATTGGTCTATAGTTCTCTTTTTTGGTTGGATCTTTCTCTGGTTTTGGTATCAGAGTAATACTTGCCTCCAGGAATGATTTAGGGAGGATTGTTTTTTTCTCAATTTCATTGAAGAGTTTCAGGAGTACTTGAATCAAATCTTGTCTAAATTTCTTGTAGAATTCAGCTGTGAATCCATCAGGACCTGGGCTTTTCTCTGTTGGTAAGTTTTTAATTACATTTTCAATTTCAATAGCTGATATTGGGTTGTTCAAAATTGCTATATCATCTTTGTTGAGCTTTAGTAGTTCATATATTTCTAGAAATCTGTCCATTTCCTCTGTGTTTCCCACTTTATATGAGTAGAGATTTTCAAAGTAGGTATTCATGATCTTTTGAATTTCCATGGGATCTGTAGTAATTTCTCCCTTTTCAATTCTTATTACATGAATTTGGGTTTTTTCTTTCTTTCTTTTGATAAGGTTAGCTAGGGGTTTGTCAATTTTGCTTATTATCTCAAGAAAACAGCTTTTCGATTCATTAATTCTTTGTATTTTTTTTTTTAGTTTCAATTGCATTGATTTCTGCTCTAATCTTTACAATTTCCTCTCTTCTATGGGCTTTGGGTTTAGCTTGCTCTTCTTTTTCTAGAAGCTTGAGATGGAGCATTAGGTTGTTTATTTGTGCTCCTTCTGTTTTCTTGATATGACAATTTATTGCTATGTATTCCCTCTTAAGACCACTTTCATTGCATCCCACAGATTACAGTATGTTGTTTCTATATTTTCATTGAATTATAGGTATTGCTTTATTTCTTCTTTAATTTTATCTGTAGCCCACTGGTTGTTGAAAAGGCTGTTATTTAATTTCCATGTATTTATGCAGGTTTTACAATTTCTTTTGCCATTAATTTCCAATTTCAGTGTACTATGGTCAGATATTATGCATGGTATGATTTCAATACCTTTGCATTTACTTAAGAATGCTTTATGGGATACTATATGGTCTATTTTGGAGAATGTCCCATGTGCAGCTGAGAAGTATGTGTATTCTGATGTGGTTGGGTGGAACACTCTGTAAACCTCTACTAAATCCAATTGCTCACAGGTATGGTTCAGTTCTGTTGTTTCTTTGCTGACTTTTTGTCTAGTTGATCTATCTCTTTGTGACAATGGGCTGTTAAGATCTCCTGTTATAATTGTGTTCTTGTGTATTTGGTTTTTCGTGTCCATTAGTATGTGTCTTATATAGTTGGGTGCTCCTGTATTTGGGGCATATATATTTATAATTGTTAGTTCTTCCTCTTGAATTTTTCCACTATCAAGTATGTAGTGACCTTCTCTATCTGTTTTAATCATTTTAGGTTTGAAGTTCATGTTGCCTGCAAATAGAATAGCTACCCCTGCTTTTTTCTGGGTTCCTGTTGTGTGGAATACTGTTTTCCATCCTTTGACTTTTAATCTATGAGTTTCCTTTTGAGTCAGATGTGTTTCTTGTATACAGCATATTGTGGGATCCTGTTTCTTGACTTATTCTGTCAATCTATTTCTTTTTATAGGTGAATTGAGGCCGTTTATTTTTATGGATATCCTGATATGTACTGGCTCAACTTTGCCATGCTATGTTCCAGTTGTTTCTTTCTGCTTTTCCTCTTATTTAATTGCTTATCCTACCTGGTGGTTTCTTTCTGTTGTTTTGGGGATTGTGGTCATTTTTATCTCTGTCTAGTATGTCTTTCAGTACTCTTTCTAGGGTTTGTTTGGTGGACATGAATTTCTTCAGTTGTTCTTTGTCATGGAAGTATCTTGTTTCTCCATTAAATTTGAATGAAAGTTTTGCTGGGTACATCAGTCTGGGTTGAAGATTGTTTTCTTCAGGGCTTGAAATACCTCACTCCAAGCTCTTCTTGACTTGAGGATTTGTGCTGAAAAATTTGCCATGATTCTAATGGGCTTTCCTTGATAAGTGAGTTGTGTCTTTTCTCTGACATCTTTTAATATTCTGTTTTTATGTGGTATGTCTGAGATCTTAATTATTATGTGTCTGGGTGTGGATTTATGTTGATTGTGACTGTTTGGTGTTCTATATGCCTCACTTATCTGCATATCATATTCTTTCCCCATGTTTGGGAAATTTTCTGCTATTATTTCTGTAAATACTTTACATATGTCATTTGCCTGGACTCCTGTATCTTCGCTAATGCCCATTATTCTTATATTGTTGCTCTTGACATCATCATGAAGCTTCTGGATTGTCATTTCATGCTGCTTTGTTATTTTTAAAAGTTCTAACCTTTCCTGATCACTAACTGTGATCCTGTCCTCAAGGTCTGAAATCCTATTTTCAGCTTCCTTTAGGCAATTTTTCAGGCTTTCAATAGAATTTTTTGTTTCTTGGACGTCTCTTTGAGTTTGTTTCATGAATTCTGCTTGTTTTCTGTATTGTTCATTCAAAGTTTCAATCAGTTTCCTGTGCTCATGTACTTTTTTCTCTAGTTCTTCTTTAGCTGTATTCAACAACTTCTTTACTAAAGTTGTTATTTCTATCTTTACATGGGAGAGTACTTATAATTTGATTTCCTCTATAGCCTGATGCAGTTTTTTTTTTTCACTTGCTATCTTTTCAGAGATTCCTGGTGTATTACTTTTGGGGTCCTCTATTTCAGTGTCTCCTATACTTGCTTCTGGTGAACTATATGTTTGAGACTGAATTTTGTTTTTCCGTTTTGTCATTTTCACTCTGCCTGATGTTTTCTATGTGTAGGAGGGGATCACACACACTCTTTTCAGACTCACCAAAGTCTTACAGTTAGTTGGAGGGGGTTTTGTTACTGGCCCTATTTATCCCCTGTACACCTCTATTTTAGGGGTATACTCACCACACTGATACGGTCAATTCACTCTAGTCCAAGGTTCCCCACCTGGGAGCAAAGTTCCAAACTTTTTCACACTAACTGGATCCTGCTGAGGTCTTCTGATGTTCCAGGTGGGAGGATGGGCCCAACAGAAGCAGTCCAGGGTAGTTTTCAGTCTTGGGCGGGCCTCCTTGATGTTCCTGGTGGCAGGGCGGGCCCTCAGGGGGAGGTTCCAGGCAGTTTATCCCTGATGCAGGCTTCTGCTAAGTTCCCTGATGCAGGCTTCTGCTAAGTTCCCGGTCGCAGGGCAGGCCCATGGGGGAGGTTCCAGGCCCTATATCTTTAATAAGTAACACACATCCAAGGAATCTTTTTTCCCTTAGTTTTATTGATTGAACCCAAGATCTTGGGTATGCTAGGTAAGACTCTACTACCTAGCTATTCTCCTACTCACCAAACAATTGTTATACACATTATAATTCAAGAAGCATATGTTCAGAGTCTCCGAGGTTTCTTATTAGCTGGACAGGGTGGCACCCTCTAAGAGGCTAAAACAGAAGGATTACACAGCAACCCAGCTTGAGCAATTTAGAGACTTACTGAGACCCCATTTCCATGTATAAAATTTTTAAAAAGCACTGGAGATAGAGCACAGTGTGAAGGCTCTGAGTTCAATTCCTAGCAGTACATAAAAATAAAAAATAAACAAAACCCAAAACCAAACCAAACCAACCAAACAAGCAAAAACCCTGAACTCACAGTGTATTGAATTGGTAATGTCATGAGTGGGGCTATTGAGCCCCAGACCTGATCTTGTTCTGAAACATTCTGCAATTTTTACATTAGTTTCTTACTAAAGCTCGCAGGAATATTTGCATTCATCATAAGTACCCTTAGAATTCATGGCCCTGATCTTGGACCTTTTTCTTGATATTCAATAAATACTGTTGTTATACATATAATGTAGCCAGCTGACTGTTATTTCCACCATTTGTACACACAGTGTAGTACTGTGTACTTTCTCCCCCCTCCATGTGTGGCAAAATCCACAATCAAGTAGCTAAAGTAAATTTTTAACTAAAATCTACATTATTTACTTAGAAACATCTTCCCTGCCAATCTTGAATTAAGGTTGCTTACATGGAAAAATAAGGGCATCTCGCAGAGAATGGAAAATAAATTCATGGTATGACTGGAATAAAGTCCACCCTTGAGGAAGTGGCTGCTCAGTGAGAACAATGGCCATTTGGGAGTCTTTTTCAGACCCTGGCTCCTAAGCTACAATTGTATGTATAATTGCGTGATGTCTTAAAGGCATTTTCTGTTAGTTTTTTTTTTTTTAATCAGAGAACAGTAGAAGTTTGCCAGAACCAAAAATACTTTTCTTTACATTGTTGAGCAGACTTTCATGCTTTTCACCCATTCTTTAGAAAATGAAAAGCTAATGCCATGTAATCACAATTTCCTGGGATTCTGAAAAACCATTAAAGAGGCACATTGATGCCCTCTGAATGGAAACACAGAAGTACGTTTTGGATTGGCTGTGTCCTGGAGTTCTTGACACTCATAAGCTCAAATCAGTTTTCTCAAAGGTTTCTTTTGTGTCCAAAACACCCAGACAGCCTGATTTCAACTATGATGCATGTGCTTCTGGGTGAATGCAGATGGTTAAGTTTTTCTTCTTTCTTGGGATATGGACTTCATTAAAGTCTGCATTAATTATATCTATACTTCAGGCTTGATAATTATTACAATTTGTTTTGCATCCATGTAACACGAAAATCCTCTAAAGTCGTGTTGTCAGCTGAATTGTCTTCCCTTGGTTGTTCTAGGTTTGCTAAACACCAGCCAAACATCACTCAAAATGAGCTTTATTAGACCCAGGCATAAGAGGAAGATTTCTGGCAGTGTTAATATTTAATTTAAAGACAAAGCAGTATCTGTTCAGAGCAGTATCTGTTCCTAGATAAATTAGGCTGTGTTTTGAAGCCATGTTATCCTACTTAGACCACTTAGATAGCTTCCTCCACCTTTCTTCAAAAATAAAAATCTCTGAGGGGTGTGCTTGTTAGAGTCCTGATGTAGTTTTTTTTTAGGGTAAAAATAAACATAACAAAACAGAACAAAGCAGATCAAAAGAAAACAATGTGACACAGATTTCAAAGTAAGACAACAGAAGATCTACAGTGGCTACCAGAATGTCTCTTGTTTTCTTCTAAATGGTCCCGATGCAGTTTTTGGTTCCCAGGAAAATGGTTGCTTCAAAACAAAATTGGAAGACTAGGAGTGTTGCATAGTGGTAGTGTTTGCTTAGCATGTGCAAGATTGTGGGTTTGATCCCAAGCACTGCAAAATCAGACACAAAAAGCAAAAATACCTGGTGCACTACTCCCAGATATGTTCAACAACTAACATCTTTTATTACTGTTTCTTCTATCTTGAGTATTGTGTCAGGGAAGTCCCCACTGTGTCAGGCATGAAATGATACAGAAAGAATAACTTCATCTTTGCCAGTAGTCCTTGTTTCTATGTATAAGAGATTTGTTTTGGGTTCTCCAATAGGAGGTGGCTCATCCCACCAAAAGGGAGACCAAACTCTTGCAAAGTTCGAGTTCATGAAGCAGCCAGGTGGGACAGTTAGAGACCAGCAGGCCCAGGGAGCCACAGAAGTCCACAGGGCCAACTGTCTAATATGGGTCACTCTGAGGAGCACTTCAAGACTGGACAAAGTCTCTGGTTGCCCTTGAAAGGATAGACTTAGAGGATATTAGAGTTTGTTGTATAGGACTCATTCTGGAATATGACTTCAATGATTTTCAATAAATCTTTTTGCGACCTTCATTAAGTTTAGCATCAAAGGACCTCTTAAAGAAGTTACATGTAGAAATATGGATCTACTTCATCTGACATAATAAGAAAATCTACCATGGAAAAATGAAACTAGGTACACAGCCTCCTTTACCAAGTTGAGTAAGACCTGTTTCTGCTTGTGTGTGCTCATTGTGATTGTAGTATGTGTGAAGAGTCTCACGTGTTATCCTGAATGGGTCAAATAATCAGTTTTGATTGCGTACGGTCCAACATGATTGGTGAAAAAGAAATGAAAAGCAAGTAAGTTGAGAGCTAAAAGTTTTGAAAAAGACCCCTAATAACTGAGACTCAAGAATAAGAGATTTATGCCACATCAAATGCATACAATGCTCTAATTGGTATCCCAGTGGGGAGGAGAGTAAAATGCTCAAGAATAGAAGGAGGCGTTTTGATTGGTTTTGTTCTATTCTGCTTTGTTTGATTTTATCACGCCTTGTGATATGAGCAACTATTTTAAAGATAATATGAGGCATTATGGTAGCCATTATTGATTTCCTATTATCTTGTTGTTTGAGGTCCTATATCACTCTCATCGCTTTGTTTTGATTGACTTTATTCTGTTTTGTTTTGATTTTATTCTCTTTAAAATAAAATTTGAAAAATAGAGTAGAAAGAGAGGTGTCTGCCATTGGTTAATTTTAATCTCCTACAATGTCACACTGACAGCAGCCCTGGGTGCAGCAGTGACCAGTGGAGAGTCCCATGCGATCCTAATGTTTCTATGCCTGGTAAGCACAGGTAATTAGCAAAGACTTAAGGGTGTGCTCTCTGGAACTCAATTATCCGGCCCAAATTCTAACTCTGTCATTTCCCCGCTGTATGGAAGTTCTTCATTTCTTGACCTGCACAAGAGGGATAGCAACCATACACATCGTATAGGAATGGAGAAATGAATTTAAATATCTTGCATACATATATGAGCATAAGCTATTTTCTTCAAGTATTACAGAAATTGGTATTTAGCAGTCCATGTGTTCCATAACACACTTTGTACTAACTTTGGAAATAGTCTGTGTCAATTATATCAGCGACTGTGAGAAAACCTGCTAATTGGAATTCACAACTCCCCAACCACTCTGGTCAAATGGAAATTTGCTGTGCAAAGATTAAGATCCTGTGCCCGTAGTTGAGAATATTGCAAGAATGCCTGGAAGAATTTTACAATTATTTTTCAACTTAATTTGACATAATACAGAGTTAACTCTTATTTGTCGTGTAAATAACAATTAGTATTAATTGAAGAACAATGAGATGATCAACTGAGGTAGCAGAAGCACGCTGTTGCATTTTTCGTATGAACTGACAGTTTCTGTCCACCAGGGGGCAGTCCACTCATGGAAACCATGGACAGACAACAAATAAATAAAACCTGTAATTTTTTTAAAATCACATTTTAAATTAGTTTCAATTTCAGTAAAACTTTTATTACAGCTACAAGCATGTAGCAGAACTGTTCATCCACTCTGACATATGGACAACCGAGAAACATTAGAAAGCAGAAAGTAGCATTAATTTATAACCCGGTCTCAGAGGCGGCCAGACAGATGAGGTACCTGGAAATACTCTACAAAGTGAATCGGACCACCACCGAATTCAGTGTACAGAGCAGGATTTAAATACATTAGAACTACTGAAAATATTAAATTATTCAAGTACATAATACATAGATATTCATCATAGATATTTTAAGTCTCCTGCCTCCTCTAAAAAGTGAGATGTAAACAAGAGCTATAATAACAGAATGACTATAAGCTTCTGTAAGTTAAGAAATGCACCCTCAAGTTTAGGAATACTGTTTCACATTTTGGCAAGTCTGAAGGCCTTCACATGCAAATAAATGACTGTGTTTCAGAGGTCCAAATCGACATTTAGCCCTGGAATAAATATAGCCTGTGGTCAGAAGATAGAAACCATATTTAGTGGTAGAATGAGATGAAAAATTTGCAACTCTATTAAGACTTTTTTTTTCTGAGACAGGTTCTTGCTATGTAGCCCATGCTGGCCTCTGGTTTCTGGTGATCCTCCTATCTCAGTCTCCCAAGTGCTGGGATTACAGGTATGTACCACCATGCCTGGCTCTTTAGATTTTGATGAAGCTGATTTGTGACACTCTGAGTGGCAAGGAGCTAAGGGAATCTTGAGTTCATACATGTTATAATTTATGATAAGCAGATACTGGTCAAACACAGTGGAAAGATCAATGCCCTTGATGTTAAAAGAGCCAGATGCATAGTTTAGTGTTACGGTTTGTGTCTAGATGCTCCCCCAACCCTCATGCAGTCTTAGGGTTTTTTTGCAAGTGACTGGATCTAGAGTTTGCGATGCTGGTATTAAGCTTGTGTGATTGCTAAATCAGTCCCCTGGTGGGTTTGGCACACCCTAATTCCAGTAGTCTAGATACAACATAAAAGGGGCAGAAAGAGTCCTGTCTTCCCTAGCTTGTTGCTTTGCTGCCTTCTGCCCGCAGTGACTGTTCTCCCCTGCCAAGCCACACTTTATTGGAGCCAGCCAATTATGGACTAAAAATCTCTACAAACTGTGAGTTAAATAAACCTTCACTCCTTTAACTTTGGGTGTCAGGTGTTTTGTCTCAGCAGTGAGAAAAGTAACTAAGACACTTAGTGTATCTACTTTCATTTCTATAATCTTGGGTAATATATAGGTAAGAAAGTTTTGCAAAAATATGAAGGACTAATAGGCTATAAGGAAGAAATAAATCAAAACAGACAGGCATGTCCTTCTACCATGTGCTGCATGGTTGGATCAGGCCTGCTAGGAAAGACAGCTATTATTTTTATAACTTGATCCTCACATCAGTCCTGTGTACTAGAGCTAGTCAACCCCACATTGCTGAATATTTTTAAAAAGCCAAGGCCCTGGGGCTGGGGATTTAGCTCAGCGGCATAAGTGCCTGCTTTGCAAGTGCACAGTCATGAGTTTGATCCCTGGTACCAATAATAATAATAAAAAAAGGCCCAAGGAAATAAAGGGTGTTGTCCAAGTTCACCTAGATGGAATATTAGTCTGGACTTGAGTTCACATATGTTTTCTCCTCTTCCAGATCGTGTTCCAAGACTCTATTTGCATAGTAATACAAATATGAACAGTATTGTAAGGAGGAATTTGCACTTTTTTTCCTCCTAAAAGACTATAGCAAAGTGACAGCGCATGTCTGATGCACATCACTGGCTCTCCTACCCTTCCAGTTCCACTTTTGTGATCTCGCTGAGCCCAGGGTTCCTTCCTTGCATCAGCGTAAGATATAGGTTCTTTACTGAGTATAAGAAGGTCCTGGGAAGTTCTAGAAAATACTGCAGGTGGGGCTGGGGGTTCAGCTCAGCAGCACAAGTGCCTACCTGGCAAGCAAAAGGTCATGAGTTCAATTCCCAGTACAAAAAAAAAAAAAGAAGAAGAAGAAGAAGAAGAAGAAGAAGAAGAAGAAGAAGAAGAAGAAGAAGAAGAAGAAGAAGAAAGAAAAGAAAAGACAATACTGCAGCAAAACCTCAAAGGTTAAATCAGAATGTCCTGTAAAAGGTCTCATCCTTTTTCACTATCCTCAGCGTGAATGAATTTGGAACTCAGTGTAAGTTCCTCCAATTCCAGATATAATTCTCTTTCTGCTGTCACATGTAAATGCTGGTCCCACGGAGACAGTTATAATGGCATTAATAACAGAAAGGTAAGACTTTAAAAGATGCAAGATGGTCAAAGAGGTGGATTCCCAGGAAAATGGAAGGAGAGAGGAGACAAACTAAGAAGTCATATAAAAAAGAATGTCTCAGAATGATTGCTCTGTTCTCTTTTCCTCTGGTTGACTGCACTGTGTCTTTATGGAAAAACAGGAGTAGTTAGTATGGCAGGCAGCTCTCAAACATTCTTGATGGCAATTATTGTTGGACAGAGATGTGTATCTCTGAGGCTGAAAATGCTTTGCTGAATTTTTGTCAGCAAAAAGAGTATAATTTAAAAATCCAGAGAAATCCAAATTTGAATGTCTAGGAGAATCTATTGATCAAAACAGTTTGTTAGTCAAGCTAAAAAAAAAATTCAATTAGCTCCAAATTTACTACGAGAAAATTTATGTCTCTAATGTTAACTAATCCTGAGAAATGGAGGCCAAATTCTTTTTGATAAGCAAAGTGGAAATTCCTTTATGTTATCTTTCTGAGACAATCCAACAAATCCTTTCCTTATCCCCAGCTC